>CM076583.1:593156965-593319264 GCA_034641835.2 Pinus albicaulis | reverse complement strand
TGCCGATTAAATATAAAAATTTTATAATTATATGAGTGAATTCAAATACATTTAATATGTTACCTTGATAATACACATTCAATATAGAATTTTACATCTATTTTGGTATTCATTTTTATCTATTTTGGTATTCATTTTTTTATCTATTTTGGGTGAGGATTTGTATTGGGTTTTGTGTTTTATTTAGAAAATATTTTTGGATCTATTTTTTTATCTAATTTTGCACCCATGTTTATGTCCACTTTTCCATCTCTTTTTGCATATTTGTTTGCTTTTTTTATTTTTATTTATCATTCTATCCATTTTACATTCACTTTTGTTGTGCCACAATTTACACCATGTTTTCTACTTATTATTGTACCAACTTTTACTTCCAAATTTTCATTCATGTTGGCATACTCTTTTTTATCCAATATTTGCATCAAATATTACATCTCTTTTGCTTCCACTTTTTTCCAGGTTTATGCATTGGGTTTTGCATCTATTTCCGTTGCATCCATTTTTTTCATCCAATTTTATTTCACCTGTTGCACCCATGTTTGCATTCACTTTTACATCCATTTTTGCATCTTGTTTTGCATCCAAGTTTGCATCATTTTTGTTTGTTTGTTGTTACATACACTTATGTTGTGCCACAATTTATGCTATATCTTGCACCTACCATTGCAACATTTTCATCCAAATTTGCATCCTCTTTTTTGTCCAAGTTTGCATGAATATCATGTATGTTTTGGCATCCCCCATTGCATCCACTTTTATGTTAGGTTTTGCATCTCATTTTGGATCTACTTTTCTATCCAGTTCTGTTGCATCCACTTTTGCATCTAATTTGTGTCCATTTTTCACCCTTGTTTGTGTCCACGTTTACATATATTTTTGCATCTAATTGGCATCCAATTTTTCCTCCCTTTTACATCCAAGTTTAAGTTTGTGCCTTTTTCTGCGTCCGTTTTTGCATCCACATTTGATTCGCCACAATTGATGCCTAGTTTTACATGTACTATTGCACCCATGTTTGCTTCCAATTTTGCACCTATGTTTTCTTCTAATTTTGCATCCTATTTTGCAGGAAAATTTGCATTAACTATTGCATTTACTCTTTCATCCACTATTGTGTTCGGTATTGTGTCTTGCTTTGCATCTACTTATGTTGCATCCACTTTTTAGCCAATTTTATGTCTATTGTTTCCCCCATTTTTGTGTTCTCTTTTGCATCCCTTTTTCAACACTCATTATATTTTCTACATTAATGATATTTATTATGACATTAACAATTATGAACAACTTATGACAATATAAATAGACATGACGATGATGATAATGAAGATGACGACAATGACATGAATTTTGATTATGATGATAATTCCAATGCTAATAAAGATGATGGTGGTTACAATGACAATGATGATGATGATGATAATCATTATGATGATGGTGATACTAATGACCTTGGACAATCTTCCCAATTAATAAATGTTTTCATTCTCATTCTCATAGTCATTATATTTGGCACCATCCAAGTCATCATCATATCATCATCATTACCATCATTTTCATCTAGGTCATCATCAACAAAAAAATGGAATGAATGATGATGTCCATAATGAAAATGGAAACAATGATGATATAAATTACATTAATGATGATGATGGAGATGATGAAAGTGATGAAAATGATAATGATGATGATAATGGTGGTGATTATGATCATCATCGATCATCTCTTAAAAATAGAGTTGTTATTTCTCTTGCATATATCATATGTTTCCTAAACAACCCTTTTCTAGCACTCATCACATTTTTTGGGTTGATAATCTTTCTTAAGACACCTATAATTATGAACAACTGATGACAATGCACATAATCATGATGATGATGAATGGTGATTATGATGATAATGCAATGATTACAAAAAAGATGACAATTATGGTGATGATCATAACGAAGATGATGACAATGATTATGATGATGCCAATGACCTTACAATATTATGGATTCATGAACTTACTAATTTCAATACCATCTTTTGCATACGTATTACTATCATACTTCTTACATTTTCCATCTCTCTTGGGATATATTACTATAATGGTGCTGTTAGCATTAGAAAGATATCTTTTTGTAATGGTGGTTGTAATTTTAACATAAGAATTTTTTTATTAAATCTTGGTGTACAAAGTTTATTTATGCAATTATTTTGACAATATATGTAAAAAATAAAAAATACAATTATTTTAACTATAATTCCATGGATTTTCATGAATTAACCAGCTTCAAGACCATCTTCTACATACATATTATTATTAAACTTGTTTTCATTTTCTATCCCTCTTGGGATATCTTGTTGTAATGGAAATATTAGAACTAAAAAAATATCTTGTTATAATGGTGGTGTTAGTATTAGCACTAAACAAATCTTTAAATTTTTGTAAAATTTTGCTATAAATATATATATATATATATATATTTTTTTTTTAATTTGGGAATTTTTTTTTTGTTTTGTTTTTAAAATTATATTTTTATGCCGTAATAAAATTTTTTTGTTGAATTTTGGTATTAACTAGTTCTAGGTCGAATGATATGTATTAACTATGGTTTTTTTGCTAAGAGTCTAATTCTTGGGACATAAAAGAATAACAATGATAATTATTTGTATCATCCAAATCTTTAGGATATCATGTGTGAAAATCTTCAACATTTTCAGAAACAATGGAGGGTGAATGCATGAAGATGGGTCACAATTTTGGGCCAAATGTGGTAATGAAATTTTAAAAATTTATTCTTTTATCAAATCGAAGCCCTCAAAATTCATATAAGCGTTGTGAATTTTGATTCAGAGTAAAAAGATAATTTATGGAGAATTATGTTCTTGTCCTACATATATTTTTTGTAAATCATAATCTGCCAATTTTCCATTAAATGAAATTCTAGTCCTTGCAAATTTTCACACATCTTAAGAGGTATGTGTGTGTTCACATAGAATAATTTAGTCATATATAAATATACATATATATATATATATATATATATATATATGTATATATATATATATATATATATATATATAGAGAGAGAGAGAGAGAGAGAGAGAGAGAGAGAGAGAGAGAGAACTAAGTTATGCATATTAAAAAAATAATTATGCAAATATTTTCTATTCTTTTTCGAACTTGGCCAAGTAATATTTCAATTGCATTTTGGAGACACGTATTCACATAATATTTTTATACTATTTAAATAAATTAAAAAGGAGAGATTACCCTTTTGAAGAGGATTCATAAACGATTATATTTTTATTTTTGAATTTTTTTCATTTTGTATATTCTATGTTATGTTCTTGTCCTAATTATATTTTTTGTAAAAAAATTTAGTGTCATAATCTCCCAATTTTCGATTAAATGAAATGCTTATCCTTGCAAATTTTCACACATCTTAAGAGGTATGTGTGTGTTCACATAGCAAAACTTAGTCTAATATATATATATATATATATATATATATATATATATATATATATATATATATATATATATATATATATATATATATATATATATATATATATATATATATATAAGCATGATCTACACAGAGAGAACTAAGTTATGCATATTAAAAATAATAATCATGCAAAATTATATTTTCTATTATTTTTCGAACCTGGCGAAGTAATATTTCAATTGCATTTTGCAGTATTTTTCTACTATTTAAATAAATTAAAAAGAGAAGATTACCCTTTTGAAGAGGATTCATAAACGATTATATTTTTATTTTTGAATTTTTTTCATTTTGTATATTTTATGTTATTGATTTTTTATCAAGCTCCTTTGAAATTGTGCAAAACATTTCAAGCATTATTTTTAAAGGAAATTAGGTGAAAAATATCATATGAATTTGAAAATGTCAATCTCATATCCCATTGGATAGAGGGTTCCTTCACAAATACAATACGATCAACTATGCCACTTAAGGAAAAATTATTCTTAAAGTCCGCTAGGGTACAAAATGATGAACCCTTAGTTAAACTAAGAGGGGGGGTGAATCAGTTTAATACATTCATGGACATTTAAAACTTTTATTCAACTCATTTACCTCTTCATTTCATAAACATATTAATACATAATGGATCAACAAACATAATGTGTAGACATCAAGCACTAGTACATTTAGTCAAAATTATGACACTTTAGTTCCGACACTTTTGGCGTATTGTTGGAAATTTGCCCAATTTTTCTCATTTTTTAAATCCTGCCAAAAACCGTCATTATAGCGACATATAGGGAAACCGTTAGTATTGCGACGTTTAGGTACATCGTCGGAACACCAACATTTTGGGACACGAGGTCAAAACTGTGAAGTTTCTAAGACACGAGTCGGAATTGCGACGTTTGGAGAACCGTCACTATTGCGATGTTTATAGATACTTGTCAGTCTTGTGAAATTTCTAAGACAACCGTCGGTATTGTGATGGTTTGCTGAAAACCGTCGGTATTGTGATGGTTTGCGAACAACAGCCCCAATCTCTATTTTTCCCACTACATATATTTTTTTGAGGTTTAGTGGAGTTTATATGAGGGTGTAAAGAAATAGAGATTCAGATAAAATAATATTTAATTTTCATTTAAATTAATTTTATTGATATTTACATATTTAAAAGTTTTATTTTTATTTTTTATTTTTTTCAAAAAAAAGAAAATTTAACATTAAATATTTAAAATATTCATGCTATTTATTTTTATAATTAAATACATCACTTATATTATAGCATAATGAAATCAAATATTCATCATTTTATTAATATATTATAAAATGTTTAGGCATAAGTGCATTGAACTAGTTTTGATATCACAACTTATGTGATTGCAAATTCAAATAACACCTAATAAGAATATTATAAGTATAGTTTCGCTAAATAATATTTATATTAATCTTATACATTTTTTAATCAAATTTTTATTGTGATTGAATAGTGTAAAGAAAGATAAGTTTATAAGAAATAATAAAAATGAAGTTATGGTTTCAATCTAAATCAATTTCACTCATGCTTTTCCAATACATTTAAAGGCTTTATTTTTTTAACTTTTTGGAAATAAAAGTGAGAAAGGATGATATTAACCATTTAATATTCAAAACATTTTCTCTTTATTTTTTATGAAATATGTCATTTTATATCACAATGCTTCTCAATAAAATAGTCAATGAATGAAAGAAATTAAGTTCTAGTATGATTTCAAGTTATGAAAATATATAGGGTTATATTAGAATTTTTTTCCCTCACCAAAACATGTACATTGTATAAGTTTAGTGGAGATTACATGAGCTTGAGGTTGTGTCCTTTCACGCTTATCACAAGGATGCACGGGTTTAATGAAATGACCATTCATTCACATGTATCTATCATTCTAGAAATTACACAAGGAAAGATTCACCGAGGAGTTTAAGAAAAAGCTCTTCCCAAGGACCCATGGAATAGTATACCAAAGGCAATACACAAGGTAATGAAATCCCCCCTAAACTCATGTTTATATTCAAGATATCAAGTTGATATTCATGTTGATAATAGAAAAAACAACAATGTTAGGGAATGTTATGGTATTTGGTGTATCATATCCCACTAAAGTTTGTCCCAAATCCTAGGCCATAGAGACCTTATGACCCCATGGATTGAGTTGCATGGCTATTCATTTCCTAACTACATTTATTTTTCATTTACATTTTTGGACTAGAAATCATTGTCATGAAGTATATCTGATAGCCTATGGATGTCTCAAAACACTATGGTTGTTTTTTTGCGAAAAGGCCGAATGAATGATTTTTAACTTAAGAAGGTTCTAATATTTATTTAATGAGCTAGGTGGAATTCCCTTACGCTTTTGAACATTTATAGAATGATTTGTTCCACAATGGGAAACTTAAATATATGTAATGAATCAGTTCATATCTTTAACCCATTCCCTAAAAAATAGAATGCATCAAGGTTGATATTTTAATGGATCAAAAATATTTGTTGTACATTTGAGGGCTTAGGCTTAGTTGACGTCAAGCTATGTCATACATCAATCTCCCCAACACTTACTTCAAGTACCAAAGTATCCCCCATAGGATAAATTATTCTCCCTACTCCTTTGCACTCATATCCCTTGCAACATCAAGTTAGGACCAATAGGCCTTGGTTGTTGCATGAAAAAAATAATATGTGGACTAGATTTGTTAGAAATGGGTATTTTATATAGACATGAAAAAATTAATTTACCCACATTAAGAAAATTACATCTCCCTCGTCCTCTCCAAGCCTAACTCAAAACAATATTAGCAATTCTATGGCAATCAGAGAGCCACCAAGAATCTCTGAATATGTTATTATGCAAGAAGTGGGGTCCTATAGAACCACTCTTGACCCCAACAACCAAATTATTATCCATCGTTTGGTGGGGATGATACCCGCAAAAATCTAGGGAACATAAGTTCAAAAGATATTTCTACCTTATATACAAATTTTTAGCACTCCCAAATCATTTGACACATTTTCAGGGTGTGAAGGGAAGAAGAGAGTGGACTTCTTTCATAAAAATAAAATGAAAATGGTACCATGCAACATGCAAGAGCTCAGAAACCCTTATTACAACCATGATTTTGAAAGTAATAAATGTTTCTCATGTTATTAAGATATTGTGTTTACAAGAAGTTAAAATTTCTACATTCATTCATGAATCAAACCATGATTAGGGAATGACTAGAATCATTTTTTAAAAATAACTAAGAAGAAGGAAGAAGTGAAGCCACAACCCTAATCTCCTTGATATGGGTGGAAACCATTATCCAATATATGTAAGAAAATAGGAAATTGTAACACCCCTATCTACCTCATAGACCATTCTAAGGTAGAATAAGGTGTTACTATCACTGACCCGACCTCCAATGAATTGTCATGGAAACGAGGTCTTATGTCATTTCTTTCAAAATATTAGAAACTGAAAATAAACATCATCTTTGTGTGCGTCTCGTCAATAGTTTTTCAACGATATTATTGATGATGATGTCAATGAGGATATTATGGAAAAAAACATAATTGATGATGATGATGACATGGTCGATCATTTCAACACTGTTTCTGAATCAGATGTTGGTATAGATGTCGATCAGTTGGATGAAGATCAAGAAGATACAGAAGAAGAATATTGATACAGATGTTCTGTTCGAGTATGAGCTGGTATGTTATAAATTTATATTTTAATAATTATAATATATTTTTTATGCACAATGACTCATTTACTAGGGGCCTGGAAGGACTAGGTGATTGAATAACATTTAATAACAGATCAAAAGTATCATGAATAGAAGGAAGGGATCGAGTGATAGTACCCACAAAGTTCGGTGCAGGTTCCACTGGAGCCTGAGTGTCCTGTGCTTGGTTCAATATCTCACTGAAAAGAAGGATCTACAATTTTTCAATATGTTCCTCCATCCCTTCCATCGAGATAAGCCCCTCTTCATGTTGATGCACCACCTCTTCCATCTGTTCCTGCTCACCACCTTTTGATTGATCAGCTACCTGAGCCCGATAATGATTCCTGTAGACTACCCTTTAATGATGCCTCCTGCTAATTCCTAGAGGGAAGTCTCTGACCAAATCACCACCATACTTGTGAAATATATGGCACCGAAAATATATCCACATTGAGGGTTGGTGTGGCCTAGGATAGCTATGAATCTCAAATTCTTTTAATATCTTATATTCCCATGAGTCATGTTTTATTAGAAAACTACAAGCTAGTCCTTCAAACCCCAAATAACTTTGATAGCTTATCCCTTGGGTTGTATTTTATTAGACAACAAGATAGTTTCACAAGTCACTGATAGCTAGTAAACCAAAAAATATATATAAAATAATGTTGCAAGTCCCACAAGTCTCGAATAGCTAACAAACAAAAAAAAAATACAAAATAATGTGATAAGAGAAGCTTTTATTGGAAAGTCTTAGGATCAAATATGTGGATTGGTGGTATCAAAAAATAAATTTAATGAAGAATTCAAGTTATATTATTTGTAAACATAAAAATATAAAGAAACAAATAACATCTTCCTGAGAAAATAACCATTCATTGTCAACCACATCAACTGTAGGAGTAGGTTGATCTAGTCATCTCACAAGGCCTTCAATTTTAAACTCGTGACATAGCACATGCAATCATGGGATTTTAAATAATACCCTCAATTTCCATAGATATTGATAAACATCTCCCAAAATCATTTTCTTGAATCCCCCTCATAATACATATTTCCTATTAAGTCTCTCTATTTTTATTAAATACCTAATTGTATACTTCCTAATACCTATAAACCCTCCCCCATCCCCCTCCACCGATACACCCAGTTATCATTTCCCCATACCTAACCAATGAGAGCACAAGAACACCTATTTCTATAAAAGTACCTATAGCTTCACTTACTTTATTGTCATTTGCCCATACCTAACCAATGAGAACACAAGAACACCTATTTATATAAAAGAACCTATAATAATTTTGTGGGTTTCACTAATATCCCTTTAGTTATTGTGTGCACAGTAGCCTAGATCCTAAAGTGATTCCCCTACAATGATAATCCACTAGGTGTATTTGTTATTAAAAAAATATGCATGGATAGATGTCCCATTTATGGCCAAGTTCCACCAAAATGGTTCCCCCTACCTACCTAGTAACTACATTACATTTATTTCATGACAAGACTACCCTACAACCCACCAAATTTCTATCATATCCTTGAAGTCAACAACAATTTGTTGCTCAAGATATAGCTAAGTTGGAACAAACTTAGCTCTAGAGCTTAGAATATTTTTCCACCTCTAATGTTTATAAAACAATAGATATAAAATTTCTAAAGCATGTGGGAGCCCTTTAAGTATCACATTTCCTATATTGACTCCATATTAAATATCATGGAAAATGTCCATAGATGAGTTATCATTATTAAACCAAACATTTCATTGAAAATAATTATTCATACCATAACGTTACTATTTCCCTTTTAACCACATAAAACTTATTTTTAAGTTACCATAATTCATCTTTAATATCACATAATTAGATTAAAAAATCAGCCAAAATCCTCTCAAATAATAATTTATGAAATAGAAATTCAACAATTTCATATAATTAATAATTTAAATAAATGTCTTAGATCTAACCTGATTAATAATCATTTATAATCAACAGTACCACTTATTTACCCAAACCCCTTACTAACCCAAAGAAAAAGACTTACACATTTCATTTAATGGAATTTGAGTGGCCTTAAAAAAACACACGCATTTCATTTCAAAATGTCAAAAAAATTTCAAATATCAAAAATTTTAATTCCCTCGTTCATTTCCCTCCGGTTGCATGGTTTGTCTAGGTTTGGAGGAAGGATGCGGCCAGACTGTCGCAGGTTTGGAGGAAGGATGCGGCCATACTATCACAAGTTTCTAGGAAGGATGCAGCCATACTGTCGCAGGTTTGGAGGAAGGATGCAACCATACTATCGCAGGTTTGGAGGAAGGATGCGGCCATACTATTGCAGGTTTTTTCCAACAATATTGCCCGAATGCAATTCTTATTGCTAAATCTTTCCAGCAATGTGAATGCAATTGTTACAGGTTAATGCAGCTTCCATACGCTGGCCCTGTATTCATTTTTCAGTTCCATATTATCTAGCATTTGGAATTAAATCATATCTCGTGGAGGCAGTAGAGTAATAGAGGCCGGAAGTGGGGGCAACAGTACTGTCGAAGGGAGCTGCATTTAGACATTTTCACATCCGTTGATTCAAGAGGAAATTTTTCAACCCACAAAATGGTAATGACCTTTATTTGATTTTACACGGACTCTTTATTTTTTGGATTATGTTCAGACTTACAATAGGACCTATTTCTTCTTTTGATCTAGCTTTTAACATTCTGTAGAAATGATTTTGTTTACATTTAAGAATATGGCCGATTACGCTTCCCTCTCGTCTTTAATTGTTTATTCTTACTCAAAATAGAGCTCTGGCTTGATACCTCTAATAACAGATTCAGGGTGTTGATCCCTTCAATTTCTATCCAAGATCCCCTTAATGTTATCAACCTCTCTGTTATCAACGATCTAGAAACTACTTGCAATGGAAAACGATTGATTTCCCTTGGGGTTAAAACCCATAAATTTATTTCGGCAATAAAATATACTTTGTAATAGTTGAAAAATGTCTATTTTTACTCCAAAAAGCTGATGATAAAGATTCCTAAAGATGCTTATAAAATATCACGAGTAATTGTTGGCATGATTTTGCCTATTATAAATGCCAAAAATGTTTTTTTTCTACATATTCATATTATTGTAGCTTTAGCTGCAATATGATTGTTTATTCTTTGCTACTCTTGTGCATATTACTGTGTGTGTAATATAGATAGATTTTTCTTAAAAATAAATGTGGCATAAATTTTTCTTGACCTTGGCATGCAGGAACATCAAGATGCAGGCAATCCAGTCCTAGAAGTTGAATGCAATGGCGTGACCTTCAAAATACCCATGGATAGTAGAGTCTCAAAAAATTTGAAAGCTACTGAGGTGTGATATTTTCCATTATTTCAGTTAGTATGAGGTCTGAAAATTCACTGAATTTGTAGATAAGTGAATGTAGCATTGTTATCAATTTTCGACCTTCAAAGCTGTAGGATTATTGCAATTTTGTGAGTCCAAAGTTCTCTTCCGGTGGTAATAACAAAGATTTCCAGAAACATAAGCACATTAAAGTTACAAATAATCCAAAAATGAAGGTCAGTTACATGTTCCAATGATGGAGACATCATTTATATAACTTTGTTTGTTGAGCAAGTATTGAAGCATATATTATAACATAAGTATGATGGAAAAATTTGATTGAATCCTTCTCAACAATGGTAGGGACCTTCACATGCAGCTATTCCCTTCCCATCACTGGCAGAAAATTATGAGACTTTTGACAAAAAAATCATGGGTGAAACTTCAAAATTATCGAAGACTGCCAAGGTAACATACACTTTCGAGTAAATATGTTCAACAATGAATATGCATACAAATATTTCAGTTGTAATACTCAGTTATCTGTTATGTTGTGGATTCATTTAGAGAAGATATTGATTAGATAATTAGAAACAAGTATTCATGTGATATCATCCCAAACTACAGATCGATGTCTGTTTTTTTATTGATTGATAGTTGAATCTATACTGGGAGATATTTTGAAGTAGTTGAATTAACATTCTGTGAAAACATACTGTTTTTCTTTAGACATGAATTATTTAATGCTATTAAAACTAGGTTCTTTGAATGAGCTATGATGCTTGCATATGATTCTTGTAGTTTGTTCAGGCTACCCTTTAATTAGCCACATGGTCGCCTTAGAGGAAGCCAAGTTGGGCCATATGAGTTGTCCCTAAATCTGACAGTCAATTTAGTGTCTTGTTTATTAGAAGAATTCAGTTAGTTGTCTTGTTTATTAGAAGAATTCAGTTAGTTAATTGTGTTTCCAAGGTGACACTTGTTTGGATTATGTAGAAGTCTAACATGAACAATATCCTTGGTTGTCTTGTTTATTAGAAGAATTTAGTGATCTTTAGTAGTAGGATGAATTTAACAGTAGTCTTCTCATTGTGTCTTTGCTTATTGGGTAAACATTGAAGCATATATTGACAGACATAAGTACGATGGGAAAATTTGACTTAATTGTTCTTAACAACAGTAGGAGTCTGCAGGTTTTCCTAGTTCCATTCCATCAATGGCTAGTTATGTGGCTTTTGACAAAGAAGGAAGGGGTGAAACATCAAAGAAAACAAATACTAGCAAGGTGATTACAGTTAAATTAATTCAATTGTATGCTATGGCGTCGATTCATTTGGAAAAAATATCAATTAGCTAATTACAAACTCCAAATAGTTATATAGTCATCAGGGAGTACATATTGCCTTCTGATTTTTTATTAATTCATAGTTGAATAGGTAGTGTGCTTTAATAGAGGATTTTTTCAAATTTACCTGAACTAACATTGAGTGAAAACTTGTCGTTTTTTATTTGGACATCACTTCTATAATGCTCATTAAAATCACGCAGTGATAAGTGGTTTTTTCATGCAATGTCTATTGTTTTCTTGGGTTACCCATGAATTATTTTATAGCCCTGGCTACCCTAGAGGAAACCAAGATGAGCTTTCTGAGTATGTCTTTAAATGGTTCTCTGATATATCTGAGTTTTATCTACACCCAGTTAAAGGTGTCTCCAACATGACTCTAATTTGGCTTATGTAGATTTCTTACATGAACAGTAATTAAGTTGCTCATTAGAAGTGTACAAAGATACTTAGTAGTAGATATATTTAAGAGTGTTATTCT
Source organism: Pinus albicaulis (assembly GCA_034641835.2). Classification (NCBI taxonomy): domain Eukaryota; kingdom Viridiplantae; phylum Streptophyta; class Pinopsida; order Pinales; family Pinaceae; genus Pinus; species Pinus albicaulis. Next base: position 593,306,883 of record CM076583.1, on the reverse strand, counting down.
AAGCGTCTCATTGTTTGTTCATTAAATATTGAAGCATATAATGACTACAGAAGTATGATTGGAAAATTTGACTTAATTGTTCTAAAAAATAGCAGGAACATGCAGCTTTTGAAAAACAAAGCAGGGGTGAAAATTTAGTGAATACAAAGGCTACCAAGGTGACAATGATTACAAAGAAGGCCAAGGTGATTTTCATTTCCAACTAAATCCAGACAACATTGGGTTGGATATACATTATATTAAATTCCTTCAATTGTATTTGGGGATTCATATGGAGATGATATGGGTCAGCTAATTACAAACTATATATTCATTCCAAAGTACACACCATTTTCTATGTTTTGATTCATTGGTAGTTGAATTAGTACTAGGATTTAATAGAGAACATTATGATATTTACCTGAAGTAACCTTCAGTGAAAATCTATCAAATTTTTCCAAATATCACTTCTTTTAGGCTATTAAAAGTTGAAACTAAGGGTCATCCAGTGAGATGTGAGAAATAAAAACATGGAATACAATGCCTATGGTTTCCCTAGGCTACCCATTAATTTCTATATAGGCATGGCTTTCTTAGAGGAAGTGAATCCAGGCATTTTGAGTGTGAATTAAAAATGTAAATTCTCTTATCCATCTTAGTTTATCTACAGTTACTGTGTTTCAAAGGTGACACTTGTTTGGATTATGTAGAACTCTATTATGAACAATATCCTTAGTTGTCTTGTTCACTAGAAGACTGGACTGATTTTTAACAGTAAATATATGTTTCATCTTGTAGAAGTTAGGAACGACATTGAGGATGGAATCTATTACTCTTTTTGAATTTGAATTTGGATATCCATTACTCTCGTTGATTTCCATTATCGCTAGGTCTTTCACACATGGTTTCTTTTTAAATTGAAGGGCACACGCAATAATTTTCACTATGAGAAAACTATTTTAGAACTGTGAATTTTAGGCTTCTAATCGACATCGAGGAAAAATTTTCCATCAGATTATAATTTTAGATTTGTTTCACAAGATTCATAAACAATAATACCGATAGAAAACAAATAGAAATGTCATAAATAGGGTCTCTTACTCTTGGTAAATAGCCCATCTCTCAATACCTAGATTTTTCGTAAGCCACCTAGGAACATCTATGTTGTACCGGTTTTTGAGACGAGAATAGCGGGGATGGGGGGACGTGTGAGAAGGATGGCTAGAACACACCCGCAAATTTAGAAATTTCTAGTTCCGATTATAATTTTAGACCTCTTTACCAAGATTCATGAACAATAATATTGATAGAAATGTCTTATATATATATATATATATATATATATATATATATATATATATATATATATATATATATATATATATATATATATATATATATATATATATATATATATATATATATATATATATATATATATGGCTTTCTCAATTTCCGCTTATGACTATAATTTTAGACATGTTTACCAAGATTCATGAACAATAATATTGATAGAAAAAAATATCTTAAATAAGGTGTCTTACTTGGTATAATAGCCCATCTCTCAATGCGGGAATTTTTCAGAAGCCAAATTTGTGAACATCTATGTTTTACTGGTTTTTGAGACAAGAACAGTGGGGATGGGGGGACATATCAGCAGGATGGCTAGAACACACCTGCAAATTTAGAAATTTCCATCAATATATATATATATATATATATATATTAGGACATCTTTCAGTTGCCAGTTATGAAAAATCTTGGGCAACTTAGGAAAGTGTCGAGTGATGTTCCATTATTGGATCCTAGACACGAGCAGAATGTAGTTTACGTTTAGGAAATTGAAGTGTAACTATTTTTAGGAGACAAGAAATATATCTATGAAAACATTTCTTCTTGATATTTCTTGTTAATGATATTATCCTAAAAGTTAGAAGGCATTCCCTTCTCAATAGGTTCTACAAACTCTTTCGTATTTGTAGAGAAATTAGATTCATAATTCAGATTGAGAGGGTGATTGAACATAAATTTATTTGAACATTTAGTGCCCAATACAAGTAACTACTATCAGATTTGGTTCACAATTCTCGACATTGGGATGGTGGAAGAACTATACTTGAATGACTCCTGGAAAACTATGTACAATATGTAAGAGATTAGATGACCCCAGCTAAGAGAAGAACAAGAGAAATAAGTTATAACAACAAGGATCCTTTGAAATGTTTCATTTCCTGGTTCCTTTATAAAGGAGGCTTGGCCTGCTATAATGTTGTTGCTGAAAAGGCAATGGTTAAATCACTTGAAACCCAATTCGTAACCCTTCATACAAAATCCATGTTTTGAACTGCAACATTTACAATAGATTTAGGTTTAGTGTAATACAAGGAAGTGGGTGGGAAAATGATCTTATTGTCCAACCATCAATGTCCAGTGTCAAAATTGAAGATACATTCCCAAAATTTTCCCAAAATTTTCCCAAAACATCTCCAAAATCTGCTCAGAATGTTCCTTAAATCTATTTTTAATGCCTTGTGGATGGCCAGGAAGTCCTTGAGTCCTCGATGAAGTCCCTATTATTTTGTGGGTATTTCATAGGGTTCCTCAATACACCAAAATGTTGGAATGGTGGATATGGGAGTTTTTCAAGGGGGATGGGTCCTCGTGAACCATAGGTGAACATTAAATTGAAGATTGTAGTGAATTTTTAGTCCAGGGCTGCAATTTTTTTTTTTGGACATATTATATTCGTTTGTTTGAAGACCAATATAACAAAAATGATTGAAAAAAAAACCAAAAAAATGAGAATTTGGAAGAGGAATAATTTCTAGATTATCAAATGAAGGGGGCACATATACTTTTATAGTAAAGGAATGACAAAATCCTAAGCACATAGTCTTGAGATGCATGAACCTAAATGGCTAACATATCATCTTATTCTACCTATGTTTATAATGTAGATGACCATTATTAACTAGATTTAAATTTTAACATCCTCCCTTAATGGTCATTTTAGAGAAAATAGACCGAGTTCGTCTCTTAATTTTGAAAATTTATATGAGCCACGAGATCTGGTGAAATTATTTTCAATTTATTTTTTACTTGTGTAATAATTCAGCTCAACTTCTCCATATTCTACAAGTCGTGCAATATTTCAGCTCAACATCCCCATTTTCTCCAAGATGTCGGATGAAATGATAATGGACTTCAGTATGTTTGGTACACTCAGAGAATATGAATTTCTTTTCCAGTGTAATGGAATTTAGTATGTTTGATCTACTTAGATAAGATGGGATTATTTGCCATGGTAAGGACTCCTTGGTTATCACAAAAAGGTACTGTGGGCTCATCCTGTTGAGCCTACAAACATGCAAGATTTCTTCTAAGCTATTACAAAAAGGTATTTTGGGCTCATCCTAATGAACTTACAAATCTCCAATAATTCTTCTAACCCATCACAAAAGGTTGTGTGGGATCATCCTAAGCTATCACAAAAAGGTAGTGTGGGATCATCCTAAGCTCTCACAAAAAGGTACTATGGGCTCATCTTGTTGAACCTACAAACACACAATATTTCTTCTAAGCTATTACAAAAAGGTATTGTGGGCTCATCCTAATGAACTTACAAATCTCCAAGCATTATTCTAAGCTATTATAAAAAGGTAGTGTGGGATCATCCTAATCTATCACAAAAGGGTAGTGTGGGATCATCCTGATGAAATTGCAAATCTGCATGCATTATTCTATGCTAATCTACTTCACATGTCCCTTTGACTATTGTTTGGTATTTTTATTCTGTAGAGAAAGGTGAAAATATATGTTGTTTTTGTTGTTCCAAAGAACTGCCCCTATTCTAAGACTAAATACATGGCTTGTTGTAGACTTCCTGTCATCCATGGATCCTGCTCAATCTAATTTTGAATGGCCACACACATGAGTTTCTTTGCTTTTCCCAAATAGAAGGCCAAAATCCAATGTTCTCTTGACATGTTGGAACACCCTATTTGTGGTTGTTCAATGTTATGTTTTTTAGTTTGTGGGAATATATAGCTCGACTATTCAGTGTTACGTTTTTTATTCTGTAGGGATATATAGTTAATTGCGTAGTTTGATGGAAGTATGATAGATAAAGTTATCACTAGTTTCTTATAGACTAACTCATTAACTTCCTTTGAATCAATCTTGGTTGAAAGTTTGTGTGTGTTAGACTTACATGTAGATGAAATTTTATAATATGCCATCATGAAGATTCCAAACAAACCTTGGGCATGTTTTGTTTGTAATAAAAATATATGATTGTTTGTCAAATTCTACACCTAAGCAGCAATGTAGGATACTTAAATTTTTCATGTTTAAAGCTAAAAATAACTTGAATTTAAACTTTGTAATTCCTCTTACATTGTTCTTCATTGATGTGATGAATTACCACATCACCATTTTTTCTTTCAACATAGAGAGTAGAATTACCACATCAACATTTTTGCTTTCAATATAGAGAGTAGAATTAGGAGGGCATTGTTAGTTTTTGAGGTAGCAATGGAAAAGTGTTCTAGTCTCTATGGTTTCTAAGAGGTTCAAGAAAACATGATTTTCAAAACTTAGAGGTTAAGTAACACGTGATTCTAAAACTCAGAAAAAGTTTCGCGAGAAAATCCTTAGAAAATACTTAATTAGATTAATTATATTTCCCAAGTTTTACTTACGAAAAGTGGTTAATTAAATAAAATTAATTGTGGGGGGTCGATTTTGCTCTAGAGACTTTCAAAAAATTTAATTGAAAGATTTTATTTTATTTAAGGTGTTGATGGCAGCTGCAAGCGTTTTTTTTTTTTTTTAAGGTAGTTTTGTCTTGATTTATTATAATTGCCTTAACCTTTAAATTGCAGAAGAATCAGAAAAAAATTTGGAGGGTTTTTAGCTTCAGGTCTTTGTGGAAATTTCCTTAGCCACAAGGATTTTTAGACTTGAAAATTTTAAATTTTTCTAGCCCTTTCTCATCTTGCTGTCCAAAATGATTATTTGGAGGTAATTTTTTTAACAATTTATGGAGATAAACTTTATTGAAGGACCTTGAAATCACTTGCAAACTTTTATGGCTTGGTCACTAGGGATTTTTTAGCCTATTTTTCTCTAGGCCGCAGAATTTTATCTAATCCTTATTGTTTTGCAGAGGTGCCTCATTGTTTTCAAGAAGATTTTTCCATTCAATCTGGCATAAAAATAACAAATCTAACATTGTTGTCTTGAAAAATCCAAAAAAGCCTTGTCTAGAGGCCTATTTCTATCTAACCATGAGCATAAATATTTCCAATCACCTAGTCCAAAAGGGTTTTGTTGGAAGGCCTAATCCCCTCTTGCGTTGAGCATAAAGCTTATATTTATCACCTCATACGAGAGGGCCTCAAGAATTCGGTCAAACATATAATTTTATAAGGCTTCAAGCTTTTGAAACTGAATAAAGTTTCCCTTAAAAATTTAGATAAAATTTAATTATAATTTTGATTGATTTTGGGAGCTGGTCGTAAAGCTTTTGACTTGATGCTCTCTTGGATATAAGCAGATTTTTGTCACTGATACAAAAGTATTTTTTTCAAGGTCTAATATTTTGTTTTGCTGAGGTAATCATCGTTGACGTATCAAGCAACCTATACAACTGATATTCGTCATATTTGAGAGAACAAGTTGCATATCCTTTCCTTATAGGCTGAGAGATTTCTCACTATCATCAATTTGTTAGGAGATCAAAAGCATGGTCATGCGGAATACGAGGCGAAAATAATTTTATTGCTCAAGTGGAATACCAAATTTGTTTGAAACATTTTTTTTTAAATGTATGTCCATTGTCTTCAGTATTCTGACAATTCATTACTGTTGATCTTCCGACGTTTCATCAACGTCGATATTTCGAAGTTTCACTACATTTAACCCCATTGGTATTTCGACGCTTCACTACCGTCGGTACTCTGACTTTTTAGTACCTTCGGTCTTGCGATAGATTTTTCCCATTTTACAATGTTAGAAGAGAGACACTCTGGTTTGTCAAAAGAGAGACACATGCTTGCTAATGCCAGAATAGTGATGTATAGTTGGTAATGTCGGAAGAGCGGCAACCATTTGGAAACGTCAGAAAAAGTGTCGCTCTTTTGATAGCTAACACAAGTGTTAGAATTGCGACATTAGGAGAAACCACGTTTTGCCCCGCCTGAAAGTGTCGCTCTAGGGACACCTATGTATCACAAAAGTGACATTTTTGCCATTGGAAATTGGGCCAAATGTGCTAGTGAAGATATAAGAGTATCAAAAGAAATTGCACATAATTACATATTCACTATCCACTTTTATTCCAAAACAACATTCAAATAATTGCTATAACTTAACCTGAAAAATATGTCGAAATTTCTATTCATTGTCATGAATATCCCTAGTTGTCAATTCATGGGAAGGTGGTTGCTAAACGAAATCCTACCCAAAACAAACAAAAATTAATAGGAGAAAATATGACAAATACCCATACCTTTTCCTCCTTTAAAGAATGCAGTATTCTCTTAAAAACGGTCTAAAAGTCTACGCACTTATCTATTAAAACACAAATAGAACAACTATGGGAAAATAAGAATTGCACAAGTGGCACATAAAAACCTGTCATCGGTGCTAGTGTTACTTGCAATTAATGTTTTACAAAAGTAATTATCTGGTTTCTTGCTTGTTGTGGCGAGGTCAGAACCAAGATAAAAATATTTTTGCTCTTGTTTCACACTATCATCAATTTTTAGTTCCTTGCACGAATGGAACTAGTACCAAAGAATTTCTCACCAAAATTGTCATTTACAACAAAGCACAAATAATGAAACTAAAAATGTCTTACAACATGAAGAGGTTGCAATGTAATTTGAGCATATACTTCATCTGTTTCCAAATCTACCTACCATTCAATAAGGTGTTTATTAAATTTAAAATCTTGTATATATAACGATACGACAGAAAGTGTTCACAACCAAAGCAAGGATGAAATGCAGAGAACCCACATGCATTGTAACAATGTGAAGTTGGCAGATTAAATGAGTTGGAAGATTCAGATAATTTGACATATAAGCCTCAACCTCCTTGTTTGTTGAAGCAACTAAATGAAATCACATTGATTATGATCAGTTTCATTACGTAACATTAAAATTTCAAAATATTGGGGTCACATTCTATGATGAAAATAAGATACAAATTCATTTTTTTCAGTTATTTGTATCCAAAAGAAGATTGAAAATTAAAAATTATTGAGCGGATACCTCACATGCTCACTATGACCCTGTGGAAAATAAACAACCTTGCTTCCAACAACAGGTAAGGACATAAGCGGTCCGGAAAGACCATGCCATAGCTCTGAATTAAGGCATCTCATTTCCCCTTCTTGATGTTACATGAACAAACAAATCATCAATTGGATATTCCTTTAGAAACCTCTTGAAATTCCAATAGTAACTGTGTAAAGTAATATGATATTATGATTGTAAACTTTGTAGTATAAAGCACATTAACTTGAAAAATATTCCAAATGACAGTATTTTCCATAGACATTTTTACACTAATTATTTTTCTAAGGTGTCACAGTTTGATATGATGAGTTAATTTAACATTCTTCGCTATCTCAATTGCATCTCAATATGCAGTTATAGAATTAAAAAAAATCACTGAAAATCAAAATCATTCTAACTAGAGTAATGGACGCATTAAAAAGGTAAGAAGCACCATTTGCACGTTTAAGCTCTTAGAAGAATTTAAGCGGCAAGTCATTACATAGATAAATTTTATTTAACATTCCATGAGACTTCGTGGCCATATGGGACAAAGAAAATCTTACATCATGTGTGACATTTTAAAAGAAATTAATTTAAAAAATGACAACAAACAAAGATAGAGGTGAAAATATGGTAACCAAATCTTGGTCCCGACCTACTCATCTAATCAGATTGTTAACCAATTCATAATGCTCTACAAGTCATTCAAGAAATATCAAGAAATCTAATATATGAAGGAAAGTATAAACCAATTCTAAAATAAAAGTTTCTTCCTTAAAACCAGCATACTCTTATAATTGATTACACCCTAGTAAAGTTTGATAAAACCACATATAAAGTTTGATAAAACCACATATGGTAACATATTCGGGTCATTTTGTCTAAACACAATAAGATGTGAAAATAAATTATACCTAGGAAGTATATAATAACACTTCTTTTTGCATACACCATTCAATTTTTTTCACTCCCCCTACTGGTATGCTATGGTTCAGTCCATCAATAATTGCCCCTAATGGATACAAAATACCTGGATATGACAAAGAGATAATTTTATTGCTAGACATGAAAAAAATTGATATCCAGAGCTCTCTAGGATATTTTACGAATGAGTGGTCGAATGTTGGGGTTTCCATTGTCTTTGACGGTTCAACAAATGCTAAAAACCAACATTTGATAAATTTTCTTGGTGTGTTGCCTAGTGATGCAATCTTCTTTGCAGCCCAAGACTCCTCATCATTAAATGTAACACATTCTGGGAGCATTGCATACCTCTTACCAAAAAGTAATAATGATATAGGGCCATCCAATATGACACAAGTCATTAAAGATAATGTAGCTAATTGTAAAGTATCAGGAAAACCATTGAGCATGTACATCCTCACATTTTCACTCTGATTGTTTTCTTCACATGTTGAATCTTTTAATACATAATATTGTTAAGAACAAAGAGCATGACTGGATCAATGCCTTATAGAAGGAATGGAAGTCCATCATCAAATTCATCACAAGGCATATTGTTGTCCACTATATTTACCAGATTCACTCTAAGTTACAATTACTTAAGCTCGCAAGGACTAGATTTGGTAGCCATTAGCTCACCTCTAAGTGCTTGTTGTAGATAAGATGAGCATTGGCTAATATGATTGTGAATGATTTATTGGAGAACATGAGGATACATAATACAACAAATAGAGATAGTGCTTTTGTAGTGTAAGATATCATTTTTTATCCTAGTTTTGGTCACAGATTAATATGTTTTGCAATTCATCAAATCTAACATGACTCGATTTGTAGATTGAGATCAATCAATGACTGGGGAATTGCACGAGCAAGAAGTATGGGGGGGTGTTGGAACCCACAACCCTCTCACAGGCACCAAAACTTATCTCAAGTACAGTTTAGCTTCAATTGATGAAATTGGGGTATCAGAGACACTGAGAACCGTGAGAAACTCCCTCTCACAGGTAGTATTCCATTCCATATAAGGATTGGAAAATATCAGAAAATATGCTCTAATACCCTGTTAAATTTTCAGAACATGGTATGCAGATCTGCACTCCTAAAATGAAACCCTAACCACTAGGAAACTGAGAACTTAACCTCCTATCCACACAGCAGAAAAAACAGTCCTAGATCTATAAACACATAAGTCTGAAAAACACAAATAACAAGCTTCGAAATAACAAATTGTAATGTACTAAATTTGAATAATCAGAGCTCTGGAAATTACAAATAGCATATAGAGTTAACTGCACACAATTTCTCATATCTTAATTGATGGGAAGAAGAATATGATTACAAATCAATAGCTCAAAAATAAATAAACAACACCCCTACCCTGTCTTTCTTTTATAAAAGAAGAAAATTCTAAGGAATTACAAAAATAGGCCATCCTTGTGGTGCACCCAGATTAGCAACAAAAATCCTTACAATTGGCTACCTAAAAAGGTGTGCCCATGCATACATGATAGCTTTTCCTATGAACCAACACCTACCTAAATTTGGAACATCCTCTAGCTCATGCACTTTGTCTAAAATTAGAAACTATGCCCTAAACAACATTGAAAAAACACCTGCTAAATACAAAACAGTGAGCTCCTTCCTAAACTAGAAAAGAAAATTCTAATTGTGCCACCTCAACCTCACAGCAACCCAAGGTTGCACAAAATCTAAGGCTGTGACAGATCTGTTGGTGCGAATTTTCTCATCATTGTTGCAACTCTTTTGTGGGAGAACACATATGCAGCAACCGGTAAAACTAACACTTTCAACCTCCCCACTTCTATAGAGCACTATAACCATAATATTGAGCAGCAACACCCCCATCTCTGAGTAGCCATGAATCATGATAGCCACTTGTCCTCACTCTAGATTCATTTTGTAATAATATGTTCTAGACAATATTTGAATTTCCTGTACATATTCCAGGGGAAACCATTATTTGTGATTGTTAAATATGTTTGAGTAGCTATTCCCTAAGAAGTGAATGACAGTTGGTAAAGAGACTCGCTGTAGTAGGAAAAGGTCCATTTTGGGCATTTTTCTTGGCAGCAGAAAGCCTGGAGGTGAAGCTATTTGTAAATATATTCCCTTGTTGTATTCATTAGTATGGGATCATACCTTGAGTATGGGCAATCATTTGATTTCATGTTAAAATAATGATGAATGGGATCTCTTTGGCAAAGGGACCTAGAGTCATTACTTCTCCAGGAATTCAGTTGGATTGTTATGGAACACAAGCAATTGATTTGAAACATGATACAGTTCGTATCCTTGGCTAGGGATCAACTATATATGTTTTGGAAGCCATCGAGGTAGCTTTAAGAAAACAAGTTTTGCCTGTAGAGCACACTTTTATTTCTCTGAGTATCAAGAGTAAATCAGGCACTGTTTGCAACCCTCCCCTCAGCACCAGGCATCCATTGTCCCTTATAATTTGAAAATGCAGAATCCTCATCTATGTTTGGCCTCTAAAATCTTATATCACTACTACGTGAGCTAGATTTGGCATCATCATCATGAAAATCACCGGCTTCAGAAGCATTCTCACTATCCTTGGTCGATCTTTGAGGACTCTCTTCCCCTTCATCATCTGCATCAGCATCATGTTCTCCTCCTGCCTCAACACCACACTCAACCTCTTCATCTTCATGTCTATTCCTATACTGCATGTTTGCACCATTATCCTCCCCTTTAGGCATAGCATCTGTACTAGACATTACATTGCTAGCGTTGGCATACAATGTGTTTTTTCAATCCTCCGTCTCTGTTGTAGCTGACAACTCACCTTCTTCTCTTTCAAATTTCAAGTTGTTGTGTACAAATCCTTCAAGATATCTCAAATCCATAGTCCTACCTTCCATTCTTAAGCCAATATGCCATCACTCAGTTTCCTATCCAACATTGCATGAAAAAATCTAGTTACACGAGTGCATATACATATACAAGTTTTAACAAGTGTTCACATACAGAACAATTTTTTAGCTCACAGTAAACAAAAGAAAAAAATTTAACAGACAAAAATGATAGTGACTTGCAAGCAATAACTCTCTTGGTGTTGCACCTTTCATCTCTCAAACCAAATAAATTATTGATAACCACAAAATTGAAAGCGAAAACAAGTATGTATTTCATTCCACATACAACCATAAATATACTATGGCATACTACAGACATATAAATTGATATGAACTCAACTGCCATGCATTGTAAATTTATAACAATCAAGATATCATAAATCATTCCCACCAAAAAGAGATGTATGAAATCAACATGGCAAGAGAATTGCTCATAAATTCTTTTCTTTATGAATCATCATAATTTTATTAGCATGTAAAATGAAGGAAACATAAGATGGGAGGAGGGAGGTATTTCACCAGCAATCAATTGTGTTTCAGTTAAAACTGATGCAATACTTATATTTGAGTTTTTTTAAGCTTCCTAGTAGTGAATTTTAATCAATGATGTATTGTGTCCTATGTCCTCTGTGTATTTATAAATTTTAAAACAACAACATAGACAATTCTAGAACCATACCTCTAGTAAAGGCCCCACCCTATCTTTTATGGAAGGCTCGGGCCTACTCTCACCAACCATTTTCCTAGGCCTTGAATGCAGTGCACCCGTCCCTTCCAAGAAGACCACAATAATCGCAAAATGAGAGACATAAACAACACAATAGGTAAAAACAAACTTAAAATTCTCTATATTACACTACTTGTTAAAGCCAAATTCTTCTAATAAGTTTTAAGTCTCTTGAAGCTGTGAGTGTTTCCCATACATGGGATAAGTATTCTAACCTGACACATGGTACAAAGCCAATCATCCTGAACTTGACTCTGTTGGAACTACAATCATAGCATTTGAGTCATCTAACTTTTCAATGAGACCAACCTGCATGGTTGTACCGGGAATCCCATAAGTAGCAGGAGCAGTGGAATGAAATTTTCCACCCTCACTTTTATGCCCATTTTTTTCAGTTTCATGAACACCATCTCCCTTGATGTAACTCTTACCATTTGTCATTCCACCCCCGGAAAATATATTTGTTACCATTATTAAATTTTCCTCACCATTACGACCCAGATTTTGTTGTTTCACATTAGTGTTTGCAATATTAGCTCTTTCACTGCCATCACTCTCCCCTATTATACTTGCTACACTACCTTTTCCAACAGATTTCTTCACTTTCACTGCCCCCTTTGTGTCCTCTACACAATGAGGTCGTGGAGGGGCACCATGAGCTAGATTTGGCATCATCATCATGAAAATCACCAAATTCAGAAGCATTCTCACTATCCTCAGTCGATATTTGAGGACTTTATTCCCCCTCATCATTTGCATCAGCATCATGTTATCCTCCTACCTCAGCACAATACTCAACCTCTTCATCTTCACGTCTATTCCTATACTTCATGTTTGCACCATTATCCTCCCCTCTAGGCACAACATCTGTACCAGACACTACATTACTATCATTGGCATACAATGTGGTTTTGAGTGCTCAGTCTCTGGTGTAGGTGACAACTCACCTTCTTCTCTTTCAACTTTCAAGTTGTTATGTACAACTCCTTCTTTAATATATCTCAAATCCATGGTCTTACCTTCTATTATTTAGCCAATATGTTGTCTCTCAGTTTCCTGACCAACATTCCATGACAAAGTCTAGTTACACAAGTGCATATACATATACAATTTTTAACAAGGGTTCACATACAAAACAATTTTTTTAGCTCACAGGAAACAAAAAAAAAAATTTAAAAACAAAAAAGACAGTGACTTGCAAGCAAGAACTCTCTTGGTATTTCACCTTTCATCTCTCAAACCAAATAAATTATAGAGAACCACAAAATTCCAAGCAAAAATAAGTATTTATTTCCCACCACTAAGAGACGAATGAAATCAACATGGTAAGAGAATAGCTCATAAATTCTGTTCGCTATGAATCATCATAATTTATATAGCCTGTCAAATGAATGAAGCATAATGTGGGAGGGAGTTATTTCACTAGCAATCAGTTGTGTTTCAGTTAAAACTAATGCAATACTTATATTTGAGTTTTGTTAAGCTTCCTAGTAGTGTATTTTGATCAATGATTTATTGCGTCCTATGTCCTCTATGTATTTATAAATTTTAAAACAACAACGTAGACAATTCTAGAACCATACCTCTACTAAAGGCCCCACCCTATCTTTTATGGAATGCTCGAGTCCACTCTCACCAACCATTTTCCCAGGCCTTGAATGTAGTGCACCCATCCCTACCAAGAATACCACAATAATCTAAAAATGAGAGACATAAATGACATAATAAGTAAAAAAAAACTTAAAATTTTCTATATTACACTACTTGTTAAAGTCAAATTATTCTAATAAATTTTAAGTCTCTAGAAGCTGTGAGTGTGTCTCATACATGGGATAAGTATTCTAACTTGACACATGGTACAAAGCCAATCGTCCTGAACTTGACTCTGTTGGAACTACAATCACAACATTTTAGTCATCTAGCTTTTCAATGTGACCAACCTGCATGGCTGTACCAAGAATCTCATCAGCAGCAGGTGCAGTGGAATGCAAATTTCCACCCTCACTTTTATGCCCATTTTGGTCAGTTTCATGAACACCATCTCCCTTGATGGCATTCTCACCATTTTTCATTCTACCCATGGCAGAGATTGTTGTTCCCATTATTAAATTTTCCTCACTATTACCACCCAGAGTTTGTTGTTTCACATTAGTGTTTGCAATATTAGCTCTAGCACTGCCATCACTCTCCCCTATTATACTTTTTGTACTACCTTTTGCAACAAATTTCTTCACTTTCACTGCCTCCTCTATGTCCTCTGCACCATGAGGTCGCAGAGGGGCACCATGAGCTATATTTGGCATCATCATCATGAAAATCACCAGCTTCAGAAGCATTCTCACTATCCTCATTCAATATTTGAGGACTCTCTTCCCCCTCATCATCTGCATCAGCATCATGTTCTCTTCCCACCTTAGCACCACACTCAACCTCTTCATCTTCACGTCTATTCCTATACTGCCTGTTTGCACCATTATCCTTCCCTCTAGGCACAACATCTGTACCAGACACTACATTGCTAACATTGGCATACAATGTGTTTTTCTGACACTACACCACCATGCTGCTATCAACAAAACTACTCTCATGAACTCTCATCCAAAAAACCATTACTGCACTGGATTTTATGAGTGTGCCACATAGTATATTCGTTGTGTGTGCTAGAGGAGAACAATCACCAAGAAGTCCAGGTATAAACTAACAACAATTGCAAGCAAATAAAAAGGATTATAGTAATAATAGTAGAAATAGCACCATGTCAATCACCCTACAAACACTCTAAACACTCAAATTCTTTTCTTTCGAAGACTAGATCCTATCTCATTCCATTGTTATGATTTCATATACATTGAATGATTCCACTTTCACCATATGCAAACGCTACTGATAGAAGAACAAGAGAACTTCATAGCTACAACTTGACCTATGGCCCAATTAGGTAACAAAAACTCAATCCTCTTTTGAACTTCTCGGAACACCTTAAAATGCAATCCTAAAAAAGTGCAATTAATTCAACTTGTACGAAACAAGATATCACTTCCAGCAACTGTAGTCAAATTTCCCAACATTGATACCCTTAATAAGACATCTTTGGTATCAATTTTCATAGCTGTAGTTTCCAATCATTTATACCATTAGTAGGACATCTTTAAGTTTTGTAACTGGGAGTCAAGTTTCTTATTCAGCCAAATTATTTACAACAAGTTTAAAAAATCCATCCTTTTGCACAATCTCAAAGGCAAGAACTAGTCATCTTTGCAAATCATTTACTTTCTAAAGTGTCATCAACACATAATAATGAACCTCTTATGTCTACTGTGGAAATAAAGAATGTCAATCTGAATCAATGATCCAAAAAATGAGACACTCTAGATTTTTCAAGCAAGGGCATTAAGGTTTCTGTATATTCTGAAAAGAGAAATAAAATGCGCAAGATTCCAAAAATATTTAAAATTATGGTTCGGTCATAATTCTAAAAGAATCCTAGAACATTTAAAATTTTCTCTGTTTATAACTAAAAGCCCCAAAATTCTGTGAGAAGGCCAGAATGTAATGCAGCATTGACGGTCCCATTCATAAATATTTTAAGAAAACAGAATTTGCATAATCAAGGAGATAATGGAGAATAGCAAGGAAGAACCAAATTTCAAACAAGGGACACACTTCTCCTAATAAGAGGTTGAAATTTAGAGAAATATAATGTGTATAAAAAAACATAACCCTTAATGTGCTTAACCTTGTGAAAAAAGATAATAATGCACATTAGGTCGTGGTCTAGTGGCAACTTGGAGCAGTTGTTCTAACAATCCTTATAGGAATACTCCTCCCCTGCATGGGGTATGCTGGATATGCCTATTAATCGTGGACCTTGTGCCAATTAATGATTGTACTGTTTAGGCCTTGAAGCAAATAATTGCAATAACCATTGGCGAAGTACCAACAACCCGTTCTTTGAAAATGCGGAAGAGTTGGAGGGTTTATCATTCGTAAACACAGAGGTTCCCATTTAGAAAAGTAAAAAAAGGGATTACCATGGAAATACACACTTTTTTCCAAAAATCTTTGACAAGAAAGCCTGTATAGAGAGCTTCACTACAAAGAACAGACTATGGTGCCAAGTCTGAGCAGTATCCATTCCACTAAAATTACAAGGGAATTACACACAATCCATTCTTTGAACTCATGCAATAATGATGGGCCAATACAAGCGGGCAAGAACAATGCAAGCAATGAACCCTTGTCAACGGCTAACCATCCAAACAACATCTAAATTTTCCTCTGCGGGTATTGTCCGGTTTGGCTTTAGATGGATGTAAATGTGATTCGGGCTGCAGGGCTAAATAATGTCTATAATATCAACGATGCTCTGCAGTCCCTCTGCTCTTTGAGTTATGAGAATGTGATAAATTTGATTACACCCATTGCAAATGAAATTATTGGGCTTCTCCCCATTTTGACACAAATACAATATTTTTCCTTCATATTCATTTTTCCATGGAAGATTTCGTGTAGATTCCAGACCCACCTATCTGTTCTATTGGACTTAGGAAGAAAACCCATCAAACCCTTCTTCAAAACAATGTTACACCTGGTAGCAAATGGTAGGATTTGTAGAACTTAGAATAGTGAATTCATGCTTGTTCTAGCAGAAACATATATTATTGGTGGTTTACTAAATGACAAGTTTTGTACTTGAATAATAAGGTAGGACACAACCTATTAAGAAGACTAAGAAAAACTGATTTCATGGATAGAAGCACTTATTTTGATGATAAGAAAGTGTTTTTGAGCATAGTATTGGTAAGACTGTTGGTAAAATCAGTGGAACAACAAATATTCATGATGTTATTTCTCTTCCAGATTGAACCCTACTTTTAGTATATCACTTTTTTATGGCCTTTACAAGGTTAAAATGGTGCCCCTCATTTTGAAACATTTGTTGGGACAATTTTTCAGATATTGATATTAACACTACTTCTTTATGATAACTATGTGTTATATGGTGATTACAACATTGCTACTCTGGAAAGATTTTTTATTATGTTGTGTTTCAGTTATTTATGGACTTTCAAATATGTTCAAGGAAAATTATTGGAAAATATACTAGGAACTTGTGTAGCTAGGTACTTTCCTTTGATGCTGAAATATGAGTTGAAAATTGTAGTATCAATTCAACAATGTTTCAAGTTTAATGAATTGGAAGTATATGTTAGAAATTTCATGTTATACTATTGTGTTAGCTGCCCGGAAAAGAAAGAAGATTTATTGCTTGCATTGGGGCACGTTGAAATGAGAGAAGTGAGGTGCACTCTATAACATAGGTGGGGGTGGAGTTGACCCATTGAATCTATGTGTTCATGTGTCTAACAATACTTTTAATCTACATGGTGCATTGAAGATTGAGGAAAACTGGATCCAGCTAAACCTACATTTGATGTTAACACGTGATTCATGTTGAATATCTCTAACTTGAAGTGTGAATCATGCATTGAGGCTATAAAAAAAAAATTAATTTTGACTCTTGGGAAATGGGACAAAGGTTGGATTCTTTGGTTGGGGGATACTATTAGAAGATTAACTACATTTTTGAGGGGATACAATAGAGGACCGTGGTAGTGAGAAGAAGAAAGTGTAAGGTAGTCTTGGATGTGTTGGTACAAGTGTTAAGGATGTTACAACATAGCTCTTATAGTGAGCCGCTGGGGTGGTTACATGGAGACATTGACTAAAGGTGAAAGAGACATACAAAGCAAGGGGAGCCTAAATCAGATCCTAACTTCACTTGCTTAAATTAGGAGATAGGCCAACCAAGGTCTTCTTCATAGATCTCAACTACAATGTAGTGGAACACATCAAGGCTTAAAGCAACAAAACTAAAAATAATTGATCAGGTAAATATAGAGAAAGAGTTTTTTAGTGACTATAAAATAGTTTTTCAATCTCAAGGATATGATGGAGAAAAGAAAGGTAGTCATGAAAACTTTTATTGATGAAATCCCCAGAAAATCGATGAAAAAACAATAAGGAGCATATGATTAAAAATCAACATTAGATGAGTTGACAATGACCCTTAGGGAGATGGTCGATGATGAGTCCCTTGGCTAGGATGGTTATTTATGCAAATTTACGAAGCCACTTGGGGCTTTCTTGGGCCAAATTTTTCTCCAAGTGTATAAAGTATTTGTATGGACACATACATAAGGTAACCACATCAACAAGTTGTTGATCAAGTTCATCTTGAAGCCGAGAGACCCATTATAAATCACAAGCTACTACCGACAACTTTACTTAATCTACCTTATAAAATTGTAGCCAAAGAGCTTGCTTTGTAGCTAGATACATTTGGGGTTTATTAGAGGTAGATACATTTGGGATAATGTGATTGTTGTTTGGGAAAGAATTGAATGAGTTAGAAGCTAAGGCCTGGAGGCCCTCTTAATTAAGGTAAACTTCAAAAGCCTATGGTAGAGTGGAATGGTTTTTCAATATCTCCATGCTAAAGGTGCTTGAATTTGATACAATTTTTGTTAATGTAGTTGGAAATTTATTTTCATGGGCTGCAACTTGCCTTTGCATAAATTAGGCCAAATTTGAAGATATATTGTGCTTTTAATCTATCTAGAAATGGTGTTTTTTGGCCTCTATCCTCTATGTAATAGTTGTTGAAGCCCTTATTTATCCCATTAAAAGAAGAATTGGATAGGTCCTAATCAAGGATACACCCCTTCCTGGTCCTAATGGTGATCAACTACTGAATAGAAACTTCGCAGATTGTTCTTTCCTAACCATCATTGAAGAGAAGAAAACTCTGGAACACACTATGAATTGCCTGCAATTTTAATGTGAAACCCTCAGGTCAAAATTTAAAATGGCCATAACTCAATGTTATTGATAAAGGAGTTCTTCGATTGGTTGATAGGCAAAGAATGGGCTTGATTACATCTAGTTAGGGGTTAAAATTCCTTTAAATCCCTTTGCCTTTGAAGCCTTCAAGATTATCTTTTAGCATCACTCCCACTTTGAGTTGTGTATCTATTACAATTTTGATGGAGTTTGTTATCCTTATTTAGCGTGCTCCACTATGAAGACAGGTACTGTGTGGATCCATTTGGCATGGTCAACATGCACATTTTTTAGGATTTCGAAGGAGATGAGAATCCATGGAAGCAAAGGAACCAATTGCACATTCTCCAATTCCAAAGATAACTACAGGTTGAGGGAAATCCTTATTTTTAGGAGAATGGTTTTATAAATTAACATTAATAGCCTACATTGTGGTTCTACATGTAGTTCTCAAGACTATGGAAGCTTGGTATCTGTGGTTTTTCCTTACAAAAATCATGCCCAACTTCTCTGAATTATTATAGAATTCCTAATCTACTGAATTTAGGTTCTCCATGTACAGGGGAATCACTAGATATAATTACCAAAAGTAATGATTTGAGTAGAAGTGCCTTTTCCATGGAGATGTGGCAGCCTGGCAGTTATATCTTTGTGTGTAAATGCCCATATTGCTCCAGAATTTATATTGTTGATTTCCTTTGCTCTCATATTATATTATCCTTCAGTGTTTAGTCATTCTTATTTGGTACAAAGGAGTTGGACTAGTGTAAGGGTTGAAGTTGCTCCAGTGGCTTTCAAAATCATATGCAGTTGATTCTTATCTAAAGAAAATAATCACACCATGTTGCAATTCAAGTGTTTTTTCTTGATAACATTCTAGTCATGCTCTAAGAGCAGTATTGGTTCTATGTTCCTTTTCCAAAGTGCCCCCAATTATCATTTCTTCTAACATGAAAACTGATGAATACCCTTAAATAGAAGTAGGTGATCCATACTCAAGGTCTTGATGCTTCTTTATGTTCCATACTCATGAATATAATAAAGGGGATACCTTGACAAATAGCTTCAACTCCAGGATGTCCTCTGCTACCAAGAAAAGTGCCCAGAATGGAAGCTTTTCTAATGTATCAAACCTCTATACTAACTGTCTCACACTTCTTAGGGAAAATTTTCTCAAACATAGTTAGCAACATCCAAAAATAGTGGATTCCCATGAAATATGTGCAAGAAATTCAAAGATTGTCTATAATAGACTATTACAAAATGGTTCTAGAGTGAGGAAAAGTGGCATTAGAAAGGTATCTCTCTCCCGACCTTCTTTACCAGCTAGCTGTAGATGATGTCCACTTAACCTGTGGTTGTAGACAAGCCATGTATGTAACTATTGCAGTCTAGGGCTGTAAAGATGCAAAAATTTTGTTGCCAAGACGAGGGTATCCACTTTATATTGAAGCATTGCTAGCATACAATGGCATTGAAGCCAGGAAATATAATTTTATTTACAGAAATGAATTGGGAAGGTATTTTAGAACACCTTGAAACAGTAGCCAAGAATAACGCAATAGTAATGGTTCTTGTCAATCCTAATAATCCTTGGGGTGTTGTTTACAACCATGAGCATTTAGCCAAGGTTGCAGAGATGGGAAAAAGTTAGGCTTGTCAATAATTTTTGAGGGAGTATATGAACTTAAACTCTGCCCAGTGGCTGGCACCTTCCCCCCATGCAACTTTGAAATAGAAATTATGGCTCTGCCCAGTGGCTGGTACCTTCCCCCAATGCAACTTTGAAATATAAATTATGGTTTTCCTTTGTAAATATCACATCCAACACCACAAATATCCAAATTTTATGGGAAATTTATGGCTCATAAATTTCATGGTAGATGATGATATTTCTTGGCAATAGAGGTATCTCAATTAGTGCTCAAAGTACCAAACTTTTCCAATGTATGTTTGTGGTCTTTTCCCAAAATATTGGAAGAAAAAAAAACTATTTATTCTTGTTTTGGCCCTTGTACAGTCTTGAATATCTGCGTGGAATCTTGAATAAAATCCGTGGGAGCTTGCAACAATCACAACCTTATCGATACTCAACACAATAAGCTCCAATATGTGCACAAGGTGATGACATTCTTCCAAAGTTATCAAATTAAAGTCACATTTTACATCTTTAGAAATATAAACTTAAGTTAGAGATCATGTCTTGAAAATTTCTAGACCTTACATACCTAGTGCCTGTTCAAAGGGTGTTTATGTTTTTTATTTTATTTCAATCAATCTTGGAATATTCCCGTGACCTACTTTCTCTTCATCTATGTTATGCATAACTCTATGGCAATTCTTGAAAGATTAAATTCTAAAGCAATTTGTATCACTTGAGTATCGATGTGATATATAATTGGGTTGGTATATATCATCTAGAATAATTCAGTTATGAGCTTGAACCTAAGGTATCAATTTCCTAGGCTAATACAATGAGTCTACAAATTTGTAGACATATTGTATGCTCATTCAAAAATTTCTGTGGAGCATTTCAGGCTGAATCTTGAAGAATTATTGTCTGAGGGTTAATGTTTTGGTGATTTTAAAGGCCATCCATTCCTCCTTCAATAAATAATCTGTGCATCAGATATGAAGCATGCATTTCATTAAGGCAGAGTCTTCAATATTATTTTAGACAAATCTGATGTATCCAGTGAACAAAATTGCACAAATTTAAGGCTGAAAATTCAGTGATCGGATCTGAAACTCACTAATATTCAGCCCCTTCCTCAGAAGCTTATACGACAGGTTTGAAATTCTGTAAGGATGTGAATTTAAGGTATGATAGTACATTTACTGAAGAAACATTTAGGGTGAGATTCTAAGGCAATCATTCGTGTCAAATTCATATTTGATTGATATTTCCCAAGGTTAAAAATTTGAATATTGATTGTATGTTGATCTAAAGAATATCAAAGGTACTAACTTTACAGTCAATATATAGAGTTGAAGGTTGGTTTGAGGTCTTTAAGGATTTTCTTCAAGGTCATCTACATCAAGCATGTAAATATCTGAAGTACACCTCTTACGGAAAGAAAAGTCAAATCAAATCACTGTAAGGAAGTTTCGATGTGAATCACTTGGCACCTCCATACAGTCACGGTTATCAGTAAAATTGAAGGACAACAATATATTCATCATAAGAAGCATCACCAGTAGTAGCATTTGTGGAAATGGGAAAAATTTCTGGTCCAAGTTTGAGAACTGTGGTAAAGGTAGATTGGTTCTGCTCTTTATTGCAAAACTAAAGTATTCATACAATAGTAATGGATTCTAACCGATTGATAGAAATATTGTTCCCTAAAAGAATTTTATGTTATAATACAAATTTTAGCATGTTACTATTATATGTTGTGTGCCAGTGTAGTGACACAACAGGATCATTACAAATATTGCTAAGATTTTCACTTCAGTTATCAGAATAGATTGAATTGTGTAATGGCAGAGAAGGTTTTCTTGGATGAGGATGGTGCAAGTCCCTTGGTATCTTCATTCAATCAGTAATACTTGTGAAATCAGTAATAAGGTTCTATTGATATAATTTTGTTGAGGTCTGTCAGTTAAACATGAAAAACATTTTAGAGAGTTTACTTGTGCATTGCTGAATTTTGGTAATTGAAATTTTGTTGATATAGTTGCAACATGATAATGTCACATCTTAAAGATGAGGAGAAGATTGAAAAAGGCTGAATTTTCAATTGAATTAAGTCTTCAGAGGGATCTATGGAATCCCTGGAAGAATGGCTTGTCAACTCTTCTTGCCTAATGGTTTTTACAATAGAAATACCATGTCATTAGACGTTTATTTGCAGAAGCCGAATGACTATGACTGAATTACCTTGATTAATAGCAGAATGCAGATGACCCAATGCTTATGTTCTGGGCGAAGTTAATTTTCCGATATTTAGAGGGAGCTATGGTCGGTTTACAACTATTGATGATGTTTTTCCACAGATAAAGATCCTCTCGATGTGAGAGGGGTTGTCTCAGCCTTGATGCACTTCTTCCCAAAGCTTAAAATTCTAATAAAATGGACAAGTTACTGATCCGAATACATACAACTTGTGAAGGCTCTCATGCTCAATAAGATATCCATGTTAACTCTGATCTGTAGTACTCTACCAAAATTGTTGGATTCTCATAATGATAAATGGAAATAGCACTTCTATATCCTATATCTCTTGGGATCCACCTTTATTTCATGAATGAATGAAGGACTAAAGTTTGGGAGCACCGTTGAGGCTGAACAAATGAAGCAGTTAGCATGGCTTATTATGAAGACATTTGTGTTGGAATCTGCCTCTTAACATCAGGTGCCACTTTATTTGATAGGGCACAATTGGGAGCAATCTAGCATTGCAGGATGGATGTATAGGTTACCCACATCCCCTAAAAACCCCTTAGTAAGGATAGGTTTAATTTCATTAAAAGAGAGAGGATAGATTTAATTTAATAATGCATATGATGAGTGGTTCACCTTCCGCTATGGCATATGAGTAGAATGAGTGGTTCACCTTCTCCTGTGGGTACCCTAGTGAGAGATGCATTCAGGAATCTGGTTGTGGACATGTCAGTGGGACTTGGTTCATCCTTTTCCCCACATTTAGGATGTGCATTCCCTATTATTGATGGTTGACATATCGGTGGAATGTGGTCCATCATTTCCCCACGTGTAGGATCCTTCCTACTATTGTTGGTTTGCATGCATGTAGGACGTGGTTCTTCCTTTCCCTACTCTCAGTGTTTTGCATGCATGTAGGAGGTGGTTTATCATTTCCCTACATGTGATTGTGATGTGTTTTTATAGAATGTTGTTTCTCCTTTCCCTACATGTGATTATGAGAAGGATGTGATATACTCTTTCCCTGATGGTGTTTCTGCATCATCCTAACCATGAAGTCTGGGACTCATGGGATGTACCTCTCATCTGGCCACTACTAATGAATGCATTGTGTATTATCGTACTTTCTATGCTAGGATTCTTGGTGTTTATCTACTTGATTTGGGATCAATTGAGGTTCTACCTCCGGATTGACTTTTGTCAGTGAAGAGTGGCAAGGTCTTGTGAGTCACTCTCTATCAATTCTTCTTTATTATTCACATTAGTGCTCAGTAGAGTAGAGAAAATAAGACATATATGGTTCATTATGGTTCATAATGGCAGGATGGCATGATGATCTATGACATCAGACAGATTGGTAGTGAGAATTCTCCCTAGTTGAGGGGGAGTGTTAAAATTGGCAACTAGGGCCAAATTCTACTCAGATCTTCTCAGTTGATGGAGATGATCATTCCATTGAATCCCTCTTTTTAAGAGGACCAAAATTCACCCAAAATTACCAAATTTGGATAAGGAAAAATATTTATTTATTCAAAATAAATTCCACAAGACATAACCTTATTAAGGTGGGAAAACTGAAAATTTGAAATTCAAATTTTGCCTCCAAGTGTTAAGGTCAGCTTCACCTTCATAAGGAAAATTTGTTATATATATAGGGATCCCTCATATTCATTATATATCATCCTAAAAGAGTGCATTCAACTCTCGGGTAATTCTTTCTGGTGCAACCAAAACTTGGAGAAGAAATGAGGACGTGTTGTATTGATATCCCATAAGTTTGAGTAAGAGCGGGCAGCTAGTCGCAGGTTTGAGGGCGGTTCTGGGTGATGTTTCGTCATGGTTTTTAGATGTGAATCTCTTCAAGATAAGGTCACATTATTTGTGTGGAGCCACATATCAGGACACTGGTTGAAGGTGAGTTTTTGGGTTTAGTTTTTCATGCTTTGTATTCTGGTTCAGGCCACAGGAAATGTTGCTACAGTAGCTAGTATAAAAGCACGTGTGTAAGGGGTGCATGCTTCATGACCTAATCTGAGTCCTTTACCATAGCCACATTCAAGAATTGAGGGTCGCAATGTAAACAAAGAGTTTAACCCTTGTTTTTGAGCATATTCTTATTACTGTTAGCATAGGATTGTTGTTGGATGCCTTGAAAAGGAACCACAAGTCTTGCAACATTGTTGTACTTCTTGTAAAGGAAAAAAAGGGTACAATTCATTGGAATAAGGTTACTTAGTGATTTTTAGGAACCCTAACCAAAAAGTAAGCTTCAGGACTATTTTGAACACTAATTTAACAAGTCTATTTTGACTCATATTATTGTACTCTCTCTCTTCTGAACATTGGATATTGATAATAAGAAGTAGTGATCAAGGGTTTTCCCCATCTTGGGGTTTTTCCTTGGCTTGTGCCATATCTTTGTGTTATTTTGTCTTGGTTTGTCTTCTATATTTAAAATTTATGTTATTTCTTCAGTTTCAGTCAGTAAGATGACAATTCATTTGTGGATTAATAAATGGGCTTATAAGGAACATTGAAGTAATTGTATTATGAAAAGAACATGTCAATCAAAATCAACACAATCACACCCACAACAATGGAAATGCTTAGGGTTTTAAAGGTTTTAGAGAAATTTCGTAAACTTCTTGAGAAATCTGCAGATTCTAAGTGGGTCTCTATATTCCAATTGTCTTGCTACAGTAGATAAGATATGTCAACAATCTTCCCAGCTTTAATATTTTTATTTTTTTACTCAGCTAGTTAATTCAGCTTTAATATTTTGATTTTTAAGAGTTGAGTAGGTACTGCAGTGTCCAAGTTTCATCAAAAGTATGCTACCTATTGTACCATGTTTTTTCGGTTGGCTTTATGTGCATTGTCAAATTGTCTGCTAAGGAGTCGTAGAGAGTGTGAATTTGTTTCACCAAAAACTATGTTGTTGGCCATGCAATTGTCAACACATCTGCTTGCACTATTACACAATTGTTTCTTGAATAGTTGTGTGGAGCAAGAAGCTACTCAGTGTACAACTAACTGTGTGACCCCCTTTTTAGTCATTGCATTTATCGGAAGGGGCAAGATACCCTAATGCTAAAAAATGAGATTGAATGAATTTCATTACGCTGCCATCTAAGGGAAAAGCTTCCGTGTCAACCCTGTATCGAAATGAGGAAAGCCAGTCTCTTTTCTCCCTCGTCAAAGAGAGATCTGATTCCGTCCAAAACATGGAGTTTTGTCTTTAGTTCATTTCTAACCCTCAATATCTTTCTGCTTTCCTCTCCTAAAATTAGGTGCCATTGATCGGGCCACTTTTTCTATCCCTTCATAATCAATGACGAATAGGTTGCTGAGTGAGCACTTCCAAATTCATTGATATGTTCTCGATTTGATTCCCCACCTAGCAACCCCCTGCGACAATTGATAACCTTTGCTCTTGTCATCATGAATCCAGCAACCCCTGTGGTAATTGATGGCCTTTATTGTTTGAGGCGTAAATTTTTTTGAGACCCTCGAGCGAATAATTATGCTCTATCGCCCTTGGAAATGGGTTGAAACAACTCGGTTCATGTCAAGCCAATCCCTAACAGAAGTGATAAGTGATTTTCCAATCTATTAACATATATAATTGTTTTTCTCTATATTTTAACTTTTTCTAAAATGAATATTTATTCAGTTTCTTTGAATTTATTTTGTAAGTCGCTATCAATTCTTCATGTAATCTCAGCTTTGTTTTTTCAAAGGTATGGTTTAATCAACTTGTTTTGCAATCCATTACATTTTTTTCAGGTTTTTACTCTCACAAATACATATAATTAGTTTGTTTGAGGATGCTTCGAATAGAAATTTGATATATTTGGTTTTAAATTTTGAGAGGCTTATTTTTGTCTGAAATTCACTATAATAATGACATTAAATTGATTGTTCAACTCGTTTTTGAGGTTGATAAATTCTTACTTAGATTAAGTCTTCGTTGTAGAACTTGACATGCAAGCAATTTTCATTGTCTGAATTCCTAGGGATTTCACCCATTTGTCTATAATAATTGATCTTTATCAAGGAGCTCCACCTTTTAATCCTGATGACATGAGGATCGCCCCTCATCCTAATGAGATATGGATATCGTGATATTTTAAAATAATTATTGGGTGGTAGGGTTTTTACTTGTTTTTTATAATTATACGCTACAGCTTTATGAGGCAGCTTCACCTTGTGCTTTTGTCTTTCTACTGGGTAATACCATCGCCACACATTGTCCTTTTGTCTTGCAGAAGAAAATCAAAGTTTGTTGGTTCATTTGGAGGAGACTTGAAGAACGGATTTTACAACCTTTAAAGATTCTTTAAAGCTCCCACATCATTGTTATCCTAATAAGAGTTTATTTTTAATTTAGATGGTTTACCTACCTTTTAATAGCGCCCATCCATGACAGAAATAATTACTTCTGGTTTAATGGCGGGGAGTAGGAGAACCCATCCATTGCAGAAAGTTTATGGGGAGGATTCGATAGTTTCTATGGATGTTTTTTTTAGTGGCCTAAGTATTGCAATTATAAATATGTATATCTATTTTTGACATTATGTGATTTTTGGTGTATAGGATAACTTTTAGTTAATTTCCAATTCTTTTTTCAGATAGGGATATGAGATAGGCATATAACGTGGCACCTTGCAAGTAGTGTGCGTCTATTATTATACAAAACGATGGAAGTAAAATAATTGAGTTGGAGCTTGCATTCATTTCAAGTGTCCGTTGAGTGCTCCATTCATTACCACACTTGGATCATCCACCTCGCTTACTGGTACAACCTTTGAATGAACCCATGTTGTCTGACAATGATTTGTGTTAATGAATAGGTAAGGGCTCAAAATTCAGTTCATTCATATACTTTCAAGAATTCTAAATGAAAATGCCTCAGAAGTAGGCCATCATCTGGCAAAAAGTCCCCTAGAAGTCAGTCGTATCCTTGTTGCAAATTGTTCAGAAGTAAAACAAGATGACCTCGTGGTGTCAGCTATGGAGGATGAAGACAACTCTCCTTTTAGAGTAGAAAAATGACACTTGAATCGTGATAACCAATGTGAATATATCAAATCTCATCATTTCGTAAGGTTAGAAGGACCTCCTTTAGGCGAAATTACTTTAGAATAGGCTTTGGTGAAGTAGGTAGGATCCTTTCATAACAGACTTGGGTTAGGCAGTAGGACCCCAAGGCAGGATCTTCAGTAAGGCACATTGTTTGTGAAAAAGGTTGTGACATTGGATGTTCATTCTTATTAATGATATAAAAACAATATTACTACCGACAGGCCAAGCACACCCCACCCCATCGTGAAAGTTGTCGATTGTTTCACCGAAAGAATGCATGCACCAGCCAAATAACAGGAAGCATGAGATAAGGATATCAATCATTGGATAATGATAAATGGAAGCTCATACCAATGAATATTACTTGTTGATTAAACAGAACAAGTGTGTGTTGGTTTAGTTTTTCTTGATCGTCCATTTCAATATTGTTGAATTGTATTCATGCCCTAATAATTGTGTTCATGCCCAAAGTATTAAATTGGCACAATTGTGTTCATGCCCAAAGTATTAAACTATGCCATTTAAACCATATGTCCTCCATTTAAAATCAAATATATATTCTGTAACTTCTATGTAATATAAAATATGTATACTCAAATATTTGGATTCCATTTGTTGCCCATTTTCACTTAGCCTCAATTAATATTTCCATTTGTGGAGGTCTGACCCATTTTTCAGACTATAGTGATGTTCTAATAAGGGTTTATATATGGGTAAAACAAACATTTAAATGATAGTACATACCTAAAAGAAATTTTTACTTCAGATGTTTTGTGCTCCACGTGATTCAAAAGCTTCAAAGTAAGCTACTATAGTGACTGAAGAATTGAATTTCACTGAGTCCATGTTGGATGCAGCAGTATGGGAGAAACTTAGTGCTTCCTTATCCGAGAATACATCCTCTACGAGAATATATCATCTACGGTAAGCAGAGGTCAAGATAGTAGAAGGCTCTGGCTTGTGGAAAACTAATTGGAAAGCATTTAGGAAGCATTCATGAACTTCACAACAAGTGAAAATGAGCAATACAAAGAGATAGACCATCACAACCAAGATATCCATAGCCTACAACAACATCAATAAATGAGGCAGTATAAGTCAAGCAATGCCAGTAGATGAAGACAATAAAGTGGTGACAGTACATGCAGATAGCCATAGTTTTGTCTTGACGAGTGGTCAAGTAGTGCCAGTGCATCATTTTTGTCTTGACGGGTGGTCAAGCGGTGCCAGTGTATGTAGATATTTGGATCTACTTTGTTATTTTTCCTCATTCGCATTAATTCCTTGACCTAATGCTACCATTATTACTAGTTTTGTCACTAGTTAGAGATAGCCACATCAATGTAGAATGATCCATTCATCAATGCCTCTGAGCGACAAGACTGTTATGAGCGAAATTATAAGAGAATGGATGCCATTGATCAAATTTATGAGTGGCTTTCAAAGAGAAAGTTAGAACATGAATACCTAATAAGCATGGAATTAGGTTTGAACCCTAAGTTTCACCATCTCCAAACAGAAAATCCACTTCAGGAGTGTCTTGCTCTTCTACTTTGCTGCTAGGAATAGCTTACATATCTGATTTTTCATTTCTCTTAACATAAGACGATGAAAACATTTGGCATATTACAATAGTTGTGTGCAGAAGTCTGCCTGTTAGCATAATTGGCTGCAAAAGCTTTGGATACCTAAGAAAGGCAAGACATTTTCCATGTTAATTCTCTTGAAATTCTTTTCATATATCCAGGTTTTTACAGATGGATATCTTGAAAACAAATTCAAAAACAATAACATGGAAAATGTCTTGCCTTCTTTGGGGGTTGGGGGGTTGGGAAATTTTTCCTCTGATAGTGTAAAATAATTCCACTCTGATGAGTTGGTACATTATTATTATGAGGAAAATTTACTTTAATAACTCTAGCTCAGGGATTCACCATATAAAATTGGGCACATTATGATTAAGAAATTTATCTAAACATAACCAGCTGTAGAACTTCTAAGGTAATTCCCACCGACTATTATGTTGGGAAAAATTCAGATGGCATAACATAACAGACGACTAATTCAAAAATTTATTGAAATTTTGATGGGCATCTATCCAGGCCACTTCAAAACAGGATTTGAACCGAAATTCAAAAATAAAAAAAATTGGGTTCTTGCATACTTACTTGTTCTAGAGGGATTCTCCAGTCGGCACGAGAATTGGGCTCTTTGGTAGGAATTGATGGAACAAAATCCAACAGTTGTCCTGATGGAACCGCTCCATTATGTGCTTGATTCCTGCCACAACTTTCCTTTACAAATCCACTAGAAAGTGGTGCTACGTCTTCTTCCCAGTATTCTTTTCCCTACATTTGAATCGAGAAATAAGAAATATTGGAACTGGATATAAAAAAAATCTCCACTTCAGGGAAATCTGACTTGATTATAATTTTTTGATAATCAAATCCTGCTACCTCTTCGTTCATGGTTTATGGATTTTTTTTCAGGGAAAATGGGGGTCATCTTGCCTCTAAATTTGGCGAGGAAGAAGCTCCAAGGAAGTCCTGGACCGTGGTGGTCGGCTAGGAGAATCTGGAAGAAAATTTGACAGTTTGAGGACTCCGGAAATTTGTTACAGTGTGCTCTCTTCTTTTTGTTTGTATATTTTCTTCTTGTGCAGTGTGCTCTTTCATGTGGGTTGTAATTGAGTGGGTGTACAGAGTTGTAGAGAGAGTGAGAGTGTATTTTGGGAAGTTTAGTGTAAAAGCTGTGTTCCATTGGTATCTTGGGTTAAAACATTTAGTTTATATTTTTAAATATATAATTTAATTTTTTATTGTAAAAAAAATTATATATAAAAGAGATAAGAATTTCTAAATAATTATAGTTGTGATGAATTAATAAGTTAAAATAATGGTAGTTTGAATTGTGATCTAATGTGGATGTGTATAGGACATTTCAAGAGAAAGTAATATTTATTTATAACTTGGTGTCATAAAGATGACAAATTCTTTCAACCTATAATATTTTAGAAGTTTTCGAATGCTTTATTAGTCTCTACCAAGGGAGGAGGGCTCTAGTAATCAATTTGTTTGTTGAGAAATATTAGTTTAGTATTGACTTGTAATGCTCAACTTTGAAAAATAAATATTTATTTTTCAATATTATTAGGAAAAATTTCAAACATTTGATTGGACGGTAATTTGGCCTTGTTACAGACTTTAGAGAAGATAATGTCATGTGGATTCACTCACATATTTTCTGCCATAATTTATGGATATGGTTGTAATACTCATGGGTTATTTTTAGATATTTTTGTAGTGATTTTTCATTCTTAAGATTTGAAGGAAGTAAATAACATATTTACCATCAGTTACTTCCCATCATTTAAGCAAGTCTTATCTGCATAAAAAATGGATAGTAATAAGATGTAACTAAACATATTTAATAAGAATTATCAACACTTGTGTAGGAGTAAAATTTTAAATGTGTAGACTTACTAGTGGTTGATACCCACCAAAATTTATGCAAGTCCATGTGTTTGAGGAGCATGCAGAGCAGATGGCAACATTGGACTAAATGCACTATTTACAATGCCAAGTCTGGAAGAGTCTGGTAGTGGTTTGGCGAGGCCAAAATCAACTCACTCATGAGAAAGTAAAAAATATGGACACTTGGTTGGTGCACTTTGAAGGGCATGTTCAGTGTGACTTTTTTCCTCCACCTCCTCCAAGAATAGCCCCGAACAACCCTGCATCCATCACGTCGGACGAATACTATGCTATCTGGTGTTATTTATGTTTTATCTATGTTTTGGCGCCTTTGGCCCAACCATTTATGGAAAATATCCCTAGTCTCTCTTTTGTATTTTTTTCATTTGGTGCAAATTTTGGTCAACAAAACTGGTTAGGGTGAGACCACCTGTTTTGTAAGCGGCTATATGTACTTTTTTTTTCTACATGAATAGAACATTGACTTACAAAAAAAACAAAGGTTCATACAACATTAAAAAAAAAGAGTTAAGGTTCATACCTAAATTAATAAAGGTTCATACTTATTTACTAAATAGGTCTATAAATATATATTTTAGGTTTATCTATTTAGTATTTATCTAATGAAAATATGACGATTTAATACTAGATTTAAATGAACTCACACTTTTAACATATATCAATGAAATTTAAAGATTAAACTAATTTATGGTAAAAAATTAAACATAAATATAAATATTAATTTGGCTATCTAAATATTACCTTTACTAAAATTATAATGAAGGCATTAGTGTAAAGTAGATAGATGGTACATGCAATTATGTTAATTGTAGATGAATCCATTTGTATTGTTAAACTAATTTAGAGACAAAAGGGTATTCAGAATTTTAACACTGTAAATTCATAGACCCCTTTGCCTCTAAATTTTAACACTGCAAATGGATTCAGAGACCCCTGTAGTGAAATGTAACACTTCGGTATCAAAATTTCAATTTTCTATTTATAGAGTGACATAACTAAAAATTATTCACATAAATTACTAATTCATATACTTGTTGTACTTGTTATTTGGTCATATTTTTATTCTTGGACTATAATAGTCATTTACATTAATCAATATTAATTTTGTCACTTATTATCTAGTCATATATTTTAATCCTAGACTAAATTAGTCATTTAAGTTAGTCACTTTTAGTTTAGTCACTTATTATCTAGTCATATATTTTATCCCTAAACTAAATTAGTCATTTAAGTTAGTCTCTTTTAGTTTAGTCACTTATTATCTAGTCATATATTTTATTCCTAGACTAAATTAGTCATTTAAGTTAGTCATTTTTAGTTCAGTCACTTAAAATTGCTCAAATTTAGTAGTAATTCACTTGAAATAATTGCAGTGACTAAATTTTTTAGTCATCTAGTCATTAATTTCATCATTTTTTACTAGTGCACATACCAAATTCTCTTGGGAGGCAAACAAGTGCTAGATTATCACCTCCAGGATGCACTTTTATGTGACATGGGACACCTTTGTGTTCCTTCAAGAAAGCAGGCCAAGATAATTTAGGAGGAAAACTATAGTTGAGTTGCTGGACATTTCGGGGTAGAGAAAATAGTGGTTGTATTACATAAGTATTTATGTTGGCCGAATCTTGGACAAGATGTCGAGAAGTACATCAGATCCTGCACTACCTGTGTTATTTCCAAACAGACCATCAAGAAGAAAGGCATATATACTCCTCTGCCTATTCCTAGTCAACCTTGGGAATCCATCTCCATGGATTAAATGTCAGGCATGTCTTCTACAAATCATGGCAATGATTTTTTTTTCGTGGTCGTTGATAGATTTTATAAGATGGCCATTCTAGCAGCCTTCAAGAATAATATCATAGCAGAAGCCACTGCTAAGCTCTTCTTTGAACGAGTGTGGGTGCACTTTTGGATCCCACGGTCCATTATGTTAGATGGGGAAAAAAATTTCCTGAGTACATTTTCGTCAAGTCTCTGGTCGATTCTATGAACCAAGCTCACTAAGTCCACGAATGTCCACCCCAAAAATGATGGAAAAAAAAAGGTTGTCAATAGGATGATCATACACATTATATGCATGTATAATTCGAAGCATCCATGCGCATGGGATGAAAACGTCCACTATGTCCAACAAAGCTACAACCGAGCTCTCCATGGCTCAACTAGTGATCTGATAATGGAACTATTTGTAAATGTTGTACAAAGTATCCATTTCCATTTAATTAAGTGTGCAAAGTATTCTCCATGTCTTGAAGGTTAAACAAAGTGTTTTTGGTAATTGTTTCTGAGTTTATGTATGAGTAAAATTTAATTAAGTTTATTGTTTAACATATTATATCAGAAATACACAGCAAGAGAAATTCACCATGGCATAACACAACAAACTGATGAGGCAGTTCATCCCTCCTGGGCTACATCTGTCGGGTCCAAGGCTCCCAATGGGCATGTCCTTGCTCTATTAAGTTCCTAAAAATGGTTATACAGTGAAAAATATGCCTAAAAAGGAAAAAAAAATTGTGAAATTGACTTCAGAAGACAAAAATAAGCTAAAAAAGGATTTTGTTTCATCTTAAACAGTGAAGTACAACCCAAAACAGCTCCATCTTCCCAATGGCCCTGGTGGCCCTTTCCTCTTTCCTAAAGCAAAAATGGCTGAGTAACACCTCTGTTCACTCTACAACCTGTCCCAAACACTCTAGAAGGTTGAAGAAAGCCAAAATTGACTAAAATTTCATCTTGTTTGGTCGAAAATGGAGAAAGTTATGACCAAAACAAAGTTTTGCCCAGTGGCACTAGAAAACCTCCTCCAAAACTGGAGGAACTCCAGTTAATGCTCCAGAATCGGCAGAATTGCTTAAAAGGGGGGAATATGCGCTAAAATTGGAGGTAGCAATAAACTTAACTGTTAGTTCCAAGTGCGTTCACATGCAGAAAAGGCGGACAGTTATCTTGTTGGCGGATAATGTTTTAAGCCCCACCCATGGTCATGGGTCGGAGGTCCTGTGGTGAGGGGCTAACCCCAAAAGGGGCTTAACCCATTTATTCTGCCGATTCAATCATCTTAGCCCTCAGTTCCGAGCGCGTGGTCGCGGGACCTTATCCCTTAGCCCTGAGGGCTTATACCTTAATTTCCGCTCATTTAATGAATACATGACCCGACTGACGTTCACACTATGCACGAGGCCCGACTCGAATGAACGTTCAACCTTTGCATGAGGCCCGACCCAAATGAACGTTCAAAATCTGCCCATTGTTTAAAGGACATGACTCACCCTTTGCACAAGTTTTTCCTGTGGTGTAGTTGTCGGGTCGACCCTGCCTGAGGTGTCGGGTCAAGGGTTCGACCCTCCTTGCCATCTACATTTCAACATGATTTTTAAACCTTTGTCCTGGGGCCACGTGGTAGCCTCCGAGTAAGCCACGTGGAACCCTATAATAGGCTTATAAAAAACCATATAAAAATTAAAAATTTTCCATGTAAAACTTTTGAAAAACAAGAATTTTTTTTGGTCAAAAAAGTTATGTTTTGAAGGTCATTGGGAAATTTAAAACTTCAGTAACTTTCACATACGACATCGGATTTGAGTGTCATTCATAGCGCCAAAATTGCAGCGACAAGGCCTTTCCGGTCGTTCATATTACAACCAATTCTAAGAAGTTCCATTTTTGAGCATTTTTTCGACTTGGACATGATCTCCTGATCACACCTCCCCATTGGGAAGATTTTGGACCCTAAAAGCCTTCAACTACCTGTTAAGAAGATGAGGGTACATATCCCTCACCTTTTCCACCTCCATCCATTTTTCCTTACTCGGTTTGTTGCCTTTAAGACCAACCCAAAGATAATCAACACTTCCCCTCCTCGAAGTGCATGTCCTTCTGTCAAGGATAGAATCCTCTTTCAGCTCATCCAAAAATTCTGGCGAGAAATCCTCTATGGATGGCAACTAAATGTCACTTTCATGATCAACAATTAAAGGAGGTTCATACAAACGTAAATTTTTCACATTCACAATGGAATACATTTGCATATATGAAGGAAAATCTAGTTGAAAATCATTATTTCCAACTTGTTTAAGGATCTTGAATGGACCATAATGAATGGGCTTCATCTTTTTACCTTCTCCTTGCATTCTTTCCTTACTAATGTGCAGCCATACCTCATCTCCTTCTTGAAACTTATGATAAATTCTGTGTTTGTCATGCCTCTCCTTGTACTTGCCTTGACATTTTTCAAGCTATTCTTGAACCTGCTGATGTATGAGTTGAATTCTTTCAATGAACATGCGAGCTTTGTCAATGTCACTATGCCCATCAATGGCAACATCCTTCTCAAGAATGAAATCTAAAGGTGACTTAGGCAAATACCCAAATCAAAATTGAAAAGGTGAAATATTTGTAGAAGAGTGCTTGGCCCAGTTGTAAGTATGTTGGATGTAATGCAAATGCTCATCCAAAAGCTTGGGATGCTTGCTACAATAACCTCTCAAAATATGTACAATGGTTCTGTTCACTACCTCTGTTTGGCCATCTATTTGCGAATGGAAAGAAACACTCTTCTTCAACTTGGTGTCCATCATCTTTGATAAATTGGACCAAAAATTCCCAACAAATCTGAAATCCCTATCACTAAAAATAGAAGTAGGCAAGCCATAATTAACCCATACATGTTGAAAATATAAATCAACAGTTTGTTCAGCAGTTATAGATTTCTTACATGGCATAAGAATACACATCTTGCTGAATCTATCAACTACTACATAAAGATAATCATGTTGCTTTCTAGATAATGGTAGGCCTCCAACAAAATCCATAGAAACACTTTCCCATGGTCTAGAAGGTACCAGAAATGGTGTATATAAACCAAGATTCCTATTGCTAGGCTTGCTTGTAGCACATAATGAACAACTTCTAATGAAACGGGAAACACTGTCTACCATGCGAGGCCAATAACAATACCTCTGTAAATGTGCCACCATTTTTCTTACCCCAAAATGTCCAGCAATAAGAGAAGAATGAGCTTCTCTCATGACACTTAGTCTCTCCCCTTATGGTATACATAACTTGCCCATATGAAACAACAAATTATTATGCAAGTGATAATCATTCTCCTCAACATGATTCCCTTCACTCAAGTTAGCATACACATCCTTAAAATCAACGTCTGATGCATATTTTTCTATGTAGCTCTCATGTACAATAGAATCATTCTTAAGTAAAGTAGTAGCACTAATAATAGACCTTGAAAGCATATCAACAAATTTATTGAAAATACCTTTCTTGTACCTTATTACCAAGTGAAATTTTTGTAGGAAGCCCATCCATCTGAAATGTCGCGACTGCTGCAATTTACTTTGCGATTGCAAGTACTGTAAAGGTTGATGGTCAGTATGAAAAACTGTTTATTTGCCCATAAAATAGTGTTTCCACTTTTTGATGTTTTATACCAATGCATAAAACTCCTTATCATATGTATGATAATTCACAATAGCACCATTAAATGTCTCAGAATGAAATGCGATAGGCTTACCATGCTGTAAGAGAACTGCACCCATGGCGTAATCACTAGCATCGGTCTGAATCTCGAATGGTTGTCTCAAGTCTAGTAATGCAAGGACTGGAGCTGAACTTATCTTCTCTTTCAAATACTTGAAAGCTTTATGTTGCTTTCCTCCCCATTGGAAAGCACGCTTCACAGTTGTCACTGCATGCATAAGAGCTGCTATGGCAGAGAAGTTAGAAATAAACTTCCTCCAATACTGAGCTGCACCCAAAAAACTTCTTACCTATGTAATGGATTTGGGAGTAGGCCAATTCACAATGGCTTCTACCTTAGAAGGATCAATTCTCAAAGCACCTCCTCCTACTATGTGTCCCAAATAAACCAAATAAGTCGTTCCAAATTCACACTTTGACATTTTAAGAAATAACTGATTTTTCTTCAAAATATCAAGTACTTTCTTAACATGCATGACATGCTCTTCTCTAGTCTTGCTGAAAATAAAGATGTCATATAAGTAGAAAATAATGAAATCATCAAGAAAAGGATGTAAGACATCATCCATTACCCGCATGAAAGTTGCAGGTGCATTGCATAAACCAAATGGCATAACATGCCACTCAAAGAGTCCCTGTTTGGTTTTAAATGTTGTCTTCCAAATGTCACTTTCTGCAATTCTAACTTGATGATAACCACTACGTAAGTCTAACTTAGTGAAATATTTAGTATCTTTCAGCTAATCTAACAAATCATCTATCCTTGGGAGTGGGTAACGATTCTTTATCGTTATTTTTTTCCATGCCCTGAAGTCCACACACATGCGCCAAGTTCCATCTTTCTTTGGAATCAACACTATCGGTGACCCACATGGCGAAGTGCTTGGTCTTATGAAACCTTTGTCCAACAAGTATTTAATTTTCCTCTTTATTTCAACATTCTCTATGATAGACATGCGGTACATGCCTATGTTAGGAAGAGGAAAATCTTGTTGTAACTGGATTTCATGTTGAATCTCCCTTTTAGGAGGAAAACCTGTCGGTTCCTGAAACATCTCATGATGTGCTTCAACTACATCATATAAATTTGATTTAAGCTTGGAATCACAATTTTCAAATGACTCATGATTTTTTGTGAAACCAACTCCAAAAAGAGAAGAAAAGAGATATCAACGTCTTATAAATAAGCCACTTTGAGGGGGCAACCTCCAATACATTACATGAATGAAAAATTCTTGGATAATGCAAATGAAAAAACCTCCTTTCTATATATAGGAGTCCATGGGGCCACAATGTAACCCTAGCCAACCTAAAAATAATAATGTAAGGCACAATAATAACAATATGGGGGTTACAGGGGTACAACAATAACAATAAGGAGGGATGCACTAACATAATAAGGGACTACACTATTAATATAGGGACTTAACATGCCCCTTTGCTTCAAACAAGCGTTGTCCTCAACGCTTGATTATTTCTTGATGCTTCTATATAAAATTCTCATCCTCCCATGTGGAATATTATACAGGAAAGTTCTTCCACTTGCTAAGATACTCTAAAATTGATCGTACTTGTCGAGTTCTTGTTTCTGTGACTGCTTCAAAACTTCTTTCGATGTGATGTTGATCTTCCTGTTGTTTCATTAGATTCTGCACCAAAGTTAGGTTATCCTTTGAGAGTTGGAGAGCTTGTTGTCGATGCTCGATGTGACCTTCCACTAATTATCATCCATATTAGCTATTATTTGATCCTTCAAACCATCCAACTTAGCCTCCATTTCTTCTTTTAAACCATCTATGTCATCTTCGGTTGCTCTTCGTAAGATCGAAATTTGTTGCACTTGGTACCGTAATTTTGACATCTCATACTAAAATTCTTCCTCTTCATGCGTCATAGTATAGATTTTTGAGGGCTTAATGGGTATGGAATTATTTTTTTTAGGCATTATAGAACCCAATACTGATAAAAATTCTAAAATATGCCCTTGGAATCACTTCAAACTGCTTTTTCAAACAAACTTTACGCAATTTTAAAAACCAAATACACACATTTTTCTTGCTTTTTAGGAGCTCGATATTGAAACTGAATTATCCCTGTCATTTTTTATCTTAAATATCTTAAAATTTTCCCTAACATATCCCTCTAAATCCTCTTTCGAGTGACATAGATCTGACCTGGTTTGGATTCTTCAAGACAAAGTTATGCCCAATCTCCCACAATGACCTAATTATGGACTGGTTCAGTAGAGAGAAATTGTACGACTTGCCACGTGCCAATTTTTGCTCCTTTAGCTCTAAAATTGATAGAAAGGAAACTAAAGTCCGTTTGATTCAAGCCACTTTTTACAGAATTCCAATCCGATGCTCAAAGCGAGAGTTATGAAGATTTTCCCACGATCACCTCTTTGAGATGAAATTCGGGAGCCTGAAAAAGACCTAACTTCCACAAATCATATCTCCAAAAATATTGCGAACCAAGCTCTGAAATAATGTGACAATGTTATGCAGGATTTCAACTTCGCTCTCTAAAACTTTCAACTTTTGAATCTTTGTAGAAACAAGTTATAGCGAAAGTTCCGCAATGACCTGTTTAGGTTAAATTCAGGAGCCTGCAAAAAGCCCTAACTTCCACAGTTCATATCTCCGAAAATATTGAGAACCAAGCTCTAAAATTGTGCAAAAATGTTCCTCAGGATTTCTGCTTCGCACTCGAAAAATTTCAGCTTCTAAACCTTCATATAAAAAATTTTATAGCAAAAATACCACGATGACCTGTTTGGAGCAGCGAAACCCTAGAATCCAAAGCTGTGATACCAAATGTTGTGAAACCAGCTCCAAAAAGAGAAGAAAAGAGATATAAATGCCTTATAAATAAGCCACTTCGAGGGGGAAACCTCCAATACATTACATTAATGAACAATTCTTGGATTATACAAATGACAAAACCTCCTTTCTATATCTAGGAGTCCATGGGGCCACAGTGTAATCCTAGTGGGGCCACAATGTAACCCTAGCCGACCTAACAATAATAATGTAAGGGCACAATAATAAAAATATGGTGGTTATAGGGGTACAAAAATAAAAATAAGGAGGGATACACTAACATAATAAGGGACTACACTATTAATATAGGGACTTAACATGATTCACATCAACCTTAGGCTTAACCATAAGAAGTACAAAACACTTACTAGAATTCACTAGCCTTTTTACCTGTCCCGCATTTACCATTGCTATATTTGTCTCCTTGCAATATGCTCTGAAAATAAACTCCTTGCCATCTTTAAAAATATGATACTTATTTTCATGGCGATGGAAGATCGCTTTCCTGTCAAATAAGTAAGGACTTCCCAAAACAATTCCTGATATATCAAGCGGTACTACATCAAGTTCAACTGTGTCAATAAAGTGTGCAGTAATTGCAAATTGCAAT
The DNA here is from genome assembly GCA_034641835.2 of Pinus albicaulis. NCBI lineage: Eukaryota > Viridiplantae > Streptophyta > Pinopsida > Pinales > Pinaceae > Pinus > Pinus albicaulis. Next base: position 593,266,792 of record CM076583.1, on the reverse strand, counting down.
ATGCACTTTCTTGAGGCTTGTAAGTTTTCATCCTTGTAATCCACCCAAATGGATAAGGCTTTGGATGTGGAATGGTATCAAGTTTAAGCTGCTTGACCAAGTCTTCTGATATGAGATTTGCTTGTGACCCACTGTCAAACAGTGTGTCAATTTTTGTATGTCTTGATACTACCCTCACATGGAACAATTCAATTATTTCTTCCTCATTTGGAGCTTGTACATGACAGTTTGAGGTACTAGTGCTTGGCTTAGTTTGAGTTTCCTTTCCCTTCATACGCTTCAAACCCATGGCTGAAATTTTGGTTTCATCACCTGAATTGTCACCTAAGTCTTGTGGTGTAGTTGTAGTGGCTGCAGTTTTCTTCTTTCCTTTGTTTTTTTTAAACTGAGTTCTTTTTTCAGGATGAAGTTTCCAACAGTTTTTTTCTTCATGGCCTTCTCTTGAACAATGTTTACATATCACTTTCTCACCCTCCTGTTTTATAGATGCATTCTTTTTTCCTTTTCCCTTAGAGGTTTTATCTTTTTTTTTCCCCTTAAAAGGCTTGTTTCTACCCTCATCAAAAGTGTTTTTCCCTCTAGCCTCTAAATGCGTAGCTTGTACAAAAACTTTGTCTATACTAGTAGGATTGAACATAAGGATAGTATTTCTAAGGTAGTTGTGCAAACCACCTATATATTTCAGCAAAGTATCTTGTCTTTGTAAGTCTACCCCTAATAAGAGTGCTCTTCTCCTAAACTCTTGGGTGTAATCTTGTACATTTTGTCCCTTAAGTTGTCTGAAGTTTTTCCAGTTCATGATAGCCTTTTGTAAATGAGCTAATGGATAAAATTGCTTTGTAAGTGAAGTAATAAATTAAGCCCATGATAAAGTGATATTACCATGTTTTTTAATTTCATCCTTGGTCTTGGCTTCCCACCATACCAATGCTGCTCCATCCATTCTCAAAGAGGATAATTGTCTCTTGGTGTCATCATCATGAAGGTTCTGTATCCTCAAGTAAACTTCCAACTGTCTTATCCAATTGTCAAGTTTCTCTGCATTGACCTCACCATTAAACATAGGAAACTCAAATTTAACATCAAGCTTTAAAAATGGACTTTTACCAGTGGTTTTAGACTTGTGAGATTGATTCACTGAAGTAGAGGATGACGATGTAGAGGAAGAGGATGAAGATGTAGAGGAAGAGGATGAAGATGGGGATGGTGGATCACCATTTCCTCCGTGTCCTTTATTTGACTTGTCATCACTTTTCTTTTCTCTTGAATAACCCTATCCTTATTTTTTATGTTTAGACCCTTATCCAACAAGCCTATCATTCCTTTATTGGTAGAGTATCCTCACCATCTTTGTCATGTCCAAGAAAGCCTTTCGGAACACTTGTTCCTCTTCTTTGGGATCAATGTCTTCAAGAGCTTCTCCTTCTCTTGAAGAAATGCTTGAGGCTGCTTCCATGGCTCATGGAGGTGGCTCTCTGGCCCTTCTTGGTTGAGGATTACTTTGTGCACTAACCAAGTTTCCTTCACCTCTATTGAGTTTAAGCCTAGTAAGCATCAAAACTTGCAAAAAATCAACTATATATTTTCACAAGAACAAATGCAGAGTAAAAATCTAGCTCTGATACCATCTGATATCATAATGGAACTATTTTTAAATGTTGTGCAAAGTATCCATTTCCATTTAATTAAGTATGCAAAATATTCTCCATGTCTTGCAGGTTAAACAAAGTGTTTTTGGTAATTGTTTTTGAGTTTATGTGTGAGGAAAATTTAATTAAGTTTACTGTTTAACATATTATATCATAAATACACAGCAAGATAAATTCACCATAACATAACACAACAAACTGATGAGGTAGTTCACCCCTCCTGGGCTACATCTGTTGGCTCCAAGGCTCCCAATGGGCATGTCCTTGCTCTATTAAGTTGCTAAAAATAGTTATATAGTGAAACATATGCCTAAAAATACAAAACCAACTATGAAATTGACTTTAGAAGACAGAAATAAGATAAAAATAGCTTTTGTTTCACCTCAAACAGTGAAGTGCAACCCAAAACAACTCCATCTTCCTGATGGCCCTGGTGGCCCTTTCCTCTTTCCTGAAGAAAAAATGGCTGAATAACACCTCTGTTCACTCTACAACCTATCGAAAACACTCCAAAAGGTCAAAGAAAGCCAAAATTGACTAAAATTTCGTCTTGTTTGGTCGAAAATGGAGAAATTTATGACCAAAACAAATTTTTGCCCAGTGGCACTAGAAAACCTCCTCCAAAACTAGAGGAACTCCAGTTAATGCTCTAGAATCGGCAGAATTGATTAAAAGGCAGAAATGCATGCTAAAATTGGAGGTAGAAAAAAACTTAACTGTTAGTTCCAAGTGCGTTCACATGTAGAAAAGGCGGACGGTTATCTTGCTGGCGGATAATGTTTTAGCCCCCACCCATGGTCATGGATCGGAGGTCCTATGGTGAGGGGATAACCATAAAAGGGGCTTAACCCAATTATTCTGCCAGTTCAATGGTCTTAGCCCTCAGTTCTGAGCATGTGGTCGTGGGACCTTATCCCTTAGCCCTGGGGGCTTATACCTTAATTTCCGCTCGTTCAACGAATACACGACCCGACTGACGTTCACACTCTACACGAGGCTCGACCCAAATGAACGTTCAGCCTCTGAATGAGGCCCAACCTGAATGAACATTCAGCCTCTGCCCATTTTTTAAATGACCCGACTCACCCTCTACATGAGTTCTGCCTGTGGTGTAGTGGTCGGGTCGACCCTGCTGGAGGTGTCGGGTCAAGGGTTCGACCCTCCTTGCCATCAACATTTCAACATGATTTTTAAACCTTTGGCCTGGGGCCACGTGGCAGCATCCAGGTAGGCCACGTGGCACCCTATAATAGGCTTACAAACAAACATATAAAATTTAATTTTTTTCCATGTAAAACTTTTGAAAAATGACAATTTTTTTTGGTCAAAAAAATCTTGTTTTGAAGGTCATTGGGAAATTTCAAACTTCAGTAACTTTCACATATGACATCAGATTTGAGTGTCGTTCACGGTGCCAGAATCGCAGCGATTAGGCCTTTCTGTTCATTTAGATTAAAACCAATTCTAACCAGTTCCATTTTTGAGCATTTTTTTGACTTGGACATGATCTCCTGATCAACTGGCCACAACCCTTTTTAGGTGGGGTTGGGATTCCAACCACTATGTCACATTGATGTGGCTATACCATTTGCAGCTACTCCAACAAATACTTCTCATGTAAAAACCAACGATGACAGGGCTAATATCTTCTTTGAGTGCATTTATCACATCTGCCAGTAGGTCCATGACATATTGGACAAAGCTAATGATAAGTACAAGCAGTGACATGATCAACATCGGGTACCGCACAAGTTCTAATTTGGTGAAAAAATTTTGCTACATTTGTAGAAGGAGCGCCTCACTAGACCCCACTCAAGATTCACCCTCTCTGATATGGGTTTTACACCATCACCAAGGAAGTAGGGGACAATTTCTTCAAGCTCAACATTCCATTGTTCCTTGGCCTACACCTAGTGTTCAACGTGGATCATCTTCGAACATACTTTCCACCATTACTGGAGACATATGACATTGAAAAGCTACTCACACCAATAGATTTAAATCAATACTACATGGAATAGGCTAAAACTGATCGGATCATGGACACACATATTATGATCACTAACTAACAGAGGATTAATCTATGTCGAGTTGTCAAAGGAGGCCAACTCCTTCATCAGGGCAAGTAGGCTCTGCATGCAATGGGGACCATTTCTTCCTAATGTGGGAGGAATAATCCAGGTGGATATTGGTGGCGACCCACCTATTCCTCCTAAATGTTTTCATCATTTTCCTTGTTTATAACAACATTTACTATTTTTAGCAGTTTTTCGAGTCATGAACTTTCAGAGCATTTTTGACCTCCTAAACAATGTTTTTTTGAGGTCTGCAATAGGCTTGTAGCCTTTGAAAGTAGGTTGGGTTATGTGAAAAATCCTGTAGTAGTTGGAGAGATCTTTCCAATGAGGTATCATACGCGCCAAACATAGATAATATGACCAAGTTACGACCCCGAGAAGTTCGCTACCCAAATAACCCCAACAGGGCCCATAAACTCTTGGTGTTACTTCTCTTGGGTTTAGGGTTTTGGTTGTTTATGGTTTTCTTTTGTTGTCCAATAAATAAAAATTCCCTTGAGCCTCATTTTAACGTAGTTCAGAGGCATGTAGCCACCACATCTCTTCTTAGAGATAAGCTACCATCACCCGAGCCAGTTTATTTCCATTCTGTCTATAAGCATTTTTTAGTTCTTTGATATTAATGAAATGAAGTAGTAGTTATACTACATCTATGTATTTGTGGTTATATTTGTATTTTTTTGTGTTCCTTTTTAAATTCAGATCACGATGTGAGTGAAGTCTCACCCGAGATGCTAATGGGTGACTGTTGTAACCTAATTTCCATAGTTTGACAAGGCGGGGTTATGGCTCACGATCCACTACTCCTAGATGACACATGCTTTACCATCTAACTATTATTTCAAATTGTGCATGGTTCCAAACCAATTTATCCATCCAACATCACAAGTCCAAAGAAAAAATGCATGATATATGGCATCAGGTACAAACTTAGATCATTAAAGACAAATCCGACACCAGACCCTCAAAACTCCACTAGTGATAGGCAATATTACTTAGCACTCAAACCCACTATCAGTCACTTGACCCTTCACACTCATGCAGAAAGGTTCAACACAGAAAATATCACCGGTCCAAACTAGAACATATCACCTCCATATGAAACAATTCCAAACCATATTATTATCATGAACATTCAGACTATTCACTACAAGGAAAAGACCCTCTAGTGGATGTTTTCGAGGAACCCCTTATAAAAATAGCCCAGACATCTGTTTGTATCAGAGGTTACTAGAGGAGGTTGGCGGGTGGAGGATTTTACAGATGTTTTTTGTCCAATTCATTTCTCATCCTAAACTACACCAATGCATTCCACTAGCAAAAGCACCGGTGTGTACTAAACATTGGTACACCAGGACATCGCGCGATAGATACAAACCTTCCCGGTGCATCTCATTACTGTATCGTCCCAGTGCTTTATGAAAATTCAACACCGGTGCGTCCTAAAAACTCGCGCTAAAACTGAAACAACCCAGTGCGGTTGGAAGAAACCGCCTGGTGCGCCTCTAAAACCCGCTCACCGGAATAGGGTTGAATAAAAAAAAATTACGACCAAAAATATGCATTTTTCACTTTTTAGTGCTCCAGAGCTCTCAAGAATCAGTGCAAATTTACCTTGTGTGAGGCGCCCTGCCATCGGTGCTCCCATTGCACACACTGCTGCTGTCCATTTCCCACCATCTCCATTTCTAATTTTGCAAAATGGTGGGCAAATTTAGTTTTGCAAATTATACAGTCAATATGCCTCCTCGACACCCAAATGTATAGGTATTTTACTTGGTTTTCCATAATTAAACCTTTTAGTTTATTAGTTTTCTAAAATAACTTAAAATTCACCTTATTTAAAAAAAGAATTCCCGCGCAGTGCGCTCAAGCCGCACTGCGACCGGTGCTAACGGTATCCACACCGGTTCCAGGGCAGTACCGAAACGACGCACCGTGATTTTTTAAAATTAAAAAATTGCAGTGCGGTCGGTTACCTGGCCGCACCAATGACCATGTCGAAGTGCAGGAATGCGGTGCATTGACATAAATATACGCCCTAGGGCGGGTATGTTTGTTAGCGCACAACCCTCCCGAACTAGACATAGTCAACGGTGCGGTCTTGTAAACGACCCTGGGGCATACATTTTGGTCAGCGCACTGCCCTCCCGATACTGGTACATAGTCAACGGTGTGGTCAGTTATGCCACCTTATCTTTGACCATGTAACGAATTTAGGAGGGTGGTGCATTGACGAAACTATCCGTCCCGAGGTGAGTAGTTTCGTCAGCGCACCACCCTCCCAAATTTGTTCATAGTCAATGGTGCGATCGGTTAAACGACCATACCGTTGACCAATAGGTGATGTTTGGCGGTGCGTTTATTTAATGCACCGCTTGAGATGGGGCGGGCCATGATTTGTAGTGCACTACAAATTTCCAGGTGCACCGCATCTAGTGCGCGATAAAAACAAACACACTATTACTGGTGCATGCCTGTTTTTTGTGGGGCACTGACTGTTCTTTTTTTCAAAAAAAAAAGAATATATATATATATATATATATATATATATTCCTAAATACATGTCTCATTTAATAAAAAAATTGTATTTAATATGTGAATCATTCAACGAAGTCAAAGGAGAGAAGGGAGGGAGCATAAGCAACAGTAAGCAGACCAGTATAACGTGGTTCACCTATAGGAGGCATGAGAGAGGGAGAGAGATATGTACCCTCGACCTATTACAACAACCACCTAGGCGCTCCTAAGGGAGATAGGCCTCCTCAAGTTATATGAGGAGGCTACATCCCTGAAGGGTCATGGTGGGTTATTGCAACAACTTATCCACAGGTGGAATGCCCACGGACAGGCTTTCCGAGTTGGTCCTAACCAATGGTACGCACCCACTGAGGAGGACATCTATTTAATTACCATCCTATCGAGGATAGGGGTGGATTTCCCCTCGTTCCCAGAGGTCCCTGTTGGCTATATAATAGGGAGTCAGTTGGTGTACTCCCAGAGATACATTAGCGCAGATATACTGTCTCCTGCAGATTTTCAGGTTTCAGGTGGTTAGTTACGTATTGCTTCATTTGGTGGAGAGGAGGTGAGGTGACTCTCACTGCTGATTTCTACCATTGCACACCATACTAGTGACGGGAAACACATTATTTTCTCGATTCTATTTTATGTTGATTCTTTATTAGAGGCGCCACGACTTGTGAGGTGGTTTGCCATTTTTTTGCGGCAGTTCTCTACAACTTTAGATAGATGTCGTGCTCAAGCACAAGGGAGGGTGAAATTCCCTTTTGCTTCAGAGCTATTTTGTTTATTTTTTGAGAGGTTTCTAGAGACGAGGCCTACTTTTTTTCGGCAGCCCCATAGGCCGATGTTGCATGTACGGATGTAGATGTAGGGACAGATGATGCCCAAGAGGGGCGAGTCAGAGTTTTCCGTGAGGATATCACATGATGCATTGGAGTTGCTAGCTAGTGTTGATGAGCATGCCTTCGTTATGGTCCCTTGTCCTTATGCTGGTTTGGATTGGCGAGGGTGTGCCAACATCCTCTTCACAGATGATGAGCTGCCAGATGATAGAGATAATATTAGTGTTTTCTTTAAATTTATTCTAACATGTTATTTAACTTTTTTTTATTAAATTGTTTAATGAAATTGTCTAATTATTCTTGTGTACATATATATATATTTTGTAGACATTGGGTCATTTGATGGAAATGATATGCCACCACCACCAAACGATCTAGGTGTAGATCCTGATAACGATAAGGAGATGGTAGATGTTGAGGATCAGGCCAGTGCAGATAGACCTGGTCCTCATGTTTCACAAGCACCGACTGGTGTGAGGCATAGGCGTGACACTAGATTTAGGATGGACTTGGGCAACCAACTGTGTGGGACTTCTTGTGGAGAAGGGAGTCAGGTCAGCCACTATGAGAGAGATAGAGGCCAATGCTAGGCTGATAGAGATGTGGAGAGTCATGCCATGTGACATGTTGACCCTGATGTGGTATGTTGTAGGAGCTACCAGCTTAGTGGCGCAGTTGAGGTGGGCCCTTCGACGTAAGTGTGGTCGAGACACAGTACATCGACAGTTGAGAAGTGACGCATCATCTGATGATCACGATCAGGGGAGTGATCATTGTTCACCTCATGCAGTAGATGAGCAGCTTGCAGCATTGACCAACAGTCATGATCATGAGTAGGCTGGACCATCCACGTTGAGTCATCATGATCAGCAGCCTGCAGCATCCAGCAGTACTCATGATCATGAGCAGGCTGGACCATCCATGTCAAGTCATCATGAGCAACCAGTAGTTGATCCTAATCAACATGAGGCACCACCAAATTAGTAGGCACGTGATTATCGACATCTATCTGAGCTTGTCGAGGCTTTACCATTGACTGAGCAGGCCTTGACTAGTACTACTATTGATGATGTACCACCAGCTGATATTTGAATTTTATATTACAGTTGTATATTTTTGACATTATATATATATATATATATATATATATATATATATGGTCCATGTATTTTATGTTCATGTTGCAGTTGTACTTAATTTACATGTTGGTGATCATCATGATGTGTATATTGTTAGGTCATGTTAGATATGTTCAACTAATGTGCAACTTGCAGATAGATGCTTATACGATAGCAGTTATCTGACATGAGATGTATATTTGATGTCTGTGTTGTGATGATGTTATACAATGATTTTGTTTTGTTAGATGATCATGATCACGCTGATTAGATGATGTTAGCGAATTTGAATGTGTGTTTTAGTCAAATATGATTTTTGTACGATGGTTGTCATGATGATCGTGATGTTTATTTTTAATATTAAATCATGATATTTATTAAACATTATGTCGTGATTGTAATTGAAATTTTAATTTTAATTGTATGTAAAATTGTAATATTGTAATTGTATTTGTAATTGTAATTTTAATTGTAATTTTATATATGTAAAATTGTAAAATTGTAATTCTAATTCTAATTGTATGTAAAATTCTAAAATTGTAATTCTAATTGTAATTTTAATTTTAATTGTAGTTGTATGTGAAATTGTAAAAATGTAATTTTAATTGTAATTGTATGTAAAATATTTGTAAAATTTTAATTGTATTAATATGAAATGATTGTAATTGTAATTGTAATTGTATGTAAAGTTCTAAAATTATAATTGTAATTGTATGTGAAAATGTAAAATTGTAATTCTAATTCTAATTGTAATTTATATGTCATATACATTTATCCCATCCCAAAATTCCTTCAATTCATCTACCAGTGGTTGTAAGTAGACATCCATATTATTCACTTATCTTCTACCAGGGACTATGAGAGCCAACATAAAATGTTCATTCTTCACGGACAACCATGGGGGGATATTTTTATTGATCACTACTACAGGAAAAACAAAATAGTTGGTATTCTCGAGGGAATAAGGGTTGACGCCATCCATGGCTATGCTAAGTCGTAGACTTCGTACTTCATCCTTGAATTTTTCAGGCCATGTATCCTCTATATGCTTCATGGCTATTGAATCTGTTGGGATTTGCATAACTCCCAACTCACTTCTATGTGAGGCATGCCATCCTTGCAACTTAGCTAATTCTTTGCAATGAAAGTGCCTTTGAATCCTTGGGATTATAGGCACGTGCCTCAATATCTTAAAAGGAGGACCACATGATTTACCCTTTTTTATTTATTTATCATACCTATCATGCCCACATTTCATACATATCTCTTTGCCTGCATATTCTCCTCTATGAATACAATCATTTGGACATGCATGATATGATATGTACTCAACACCCAACATTTTCAACAATTTATTTTCCTCTTCGCAGCTACTGGGCAAGACATTATCACTCGGAAGAACCTTATCTTTGAATAACCTGTAGTTGGTGATCATGGACAATATTAAATGTACATTAATGCCGATATAATTATTAACTTTCATGAAATTGACCATTTGTAATGTTCATTGTGTGATTATATTTATCAAAATTACATAAGGGAGGACTTTATGGTAAATTACCTTAAAATTTCTGAGAAACATGCATTCAACAAGCCAAACTTTGCTTTCAAGTTGTACAGTAACATCATTGTCCCCAAATGGGTAGAATTTGAATGAGCGCCAAGTCCAAAGAGAAGGGTGGTGGAAGCAAATTTAAGGCTTTCGAAAATGGTGTCAACGATATGAGCATCATCCCCTAGTTGATCATCATTTTGGAATGCATCTAACAACATTGTCTCCATGGCAGTCATATTAGTTAAGTAATCATCCATACGAACCTCTATTTGATTGCCTCCATTTCCATCTTGTGAAGAACTACTATTGTTGTAGTCATTTCTAATTGGTGAATCTGGACGTAATGGGAATTGAATCGGTGGTTGATTCAACTATTCTTGGTATCGTTCCTCTTCAATTTTTTCTCTTAACTCAACCTTCTCTCGATTTGACATTGTCGTGGGGTGCAATGGAAGATGGTAGGTAGGTCGCTCATCATCACTAGAATCCTAATAATTTCAAAAAATATATTTGAACATGATTAGTAAAAAATCTATGATATCAATTAGTAAGCACATTGACAATGCATGATTAATTTGTTTGACGTTGAAATAACTACATTAATATACCAAACAATTATTATTACCATCATTGTCCGGGATTGTGGCTAGAAGATGTAATATTGTTACAATTGGCAGGGTGAAGCGACTATCCATTTTCATCTAGCAAATGTGCCTTGATGTATGCTTCTCCTGATAAGAGATTCCGAAGTTTTGGAGCTATTTCAATATTTTGTGCATCTGAACTCGATTTTGAATCTGCATGAACCTAAAAATTTGTATACATTATAAATTTTATTAAGCTGATTGACATGGATAAAAAAACATAAATTCAATTATATAATGAAAATATAAATAAAATCTGAAGTAAATATTACATCTCGAGATGGACAAGGAGAACTCCACGATGGACTTTGAGAAATATTATGGAATGAGATGGATTTTGAAGAATTTTCCATTCAATATAACTATGATATTTTCTCCCTACATTTGAGAAAAATCAACAATAAATTTTGGTGTACACACCTAAAAGTAGTTTTGGTGCCTTTAAAATGGGCTTATTGTTATCGGTGCTAATGTAAAGATAAACGCACCAGTGTGTTTTAGTTACTGCGCACCAGTACCGTGTTATTAACTGACGCACATGTGTAGTGTTATTAATTGATGCACCGGTGACGAACATCCGCAAATAAAAAAAGTGCAACTTTATTTTTTGAAGTGAAAAAAAATGGTAAATTGAAAAATGGGCGGCAAAATATTTTCGAAATTCTAATTTTATAAAAAAATTCTTTAAATACTAAACACTTTTCATTATTTCACTATTTTTGCAAAAGTTTTCAGCCATAGATTTGCACGAGACATACCTGGAGCAAGAGAGCATGAGAGCATTGTGGAGCAATGAAATACTTTCGAACAGAACTATTCAGAAAATCAGAATTCCAAACCTCTGGTGAATCAAACCCTGCAACATAGAATTTCAAACAATCTCGTGATTAAATTTTATTATTTTTTTACATTGTCTACAATATGTTTTATGCAGTAAGTAAAAATTTTAAATTTACTGTTCATTTTCAAAAAAAAAAAAAATCCTTTTTACTCTAAAGCCTTCATTCTTTTTGTTTTTGCCCTTGCTTCTTCCTGTTTCTGTGATTTCAGAATTAGGGCTTTTCATTTTATATTTATAGGGTTTTTATTGCTATATATATAGGCCTATGACATCTAACCCACGAGACAACTTGCATAGTCGGATCCCAATCCATGTCGGCCCTTGCATGAATTTTTTAAAAACCGATTTTTTTATAACCAGTGCGCCCTGTGTAAACTAGTGCACCGGTGCGCTGTCTTATCATAGTGCGCTACACATGTATTGTTTGATATAAAAATTTATTTTTTTTTTTTTTTAAATCTGTGCGCCATATGTAAAATATGGAACCGGTGCGCTATTTCATTATAGCACACCGTGCACGTACTATTTGGAAAAAACACTTTTTTTTTATGTGTTAACCAGTGCACCGTTTAACATATAACACATCGGGTCACCTTGTTGACAGAAAGCATCATATGGTGGTCCCCTTTTTTTGCGGTGCGTTTATAAGAATAGGCCGCACCGCCCCCTCCACGACACCATATGCTACAAAACTAACACTAGAGGATTTTTATTAATTTTTTTGTGTTAATCGGTGCACTAGTTAACATATAACGCACCGGTGCTCCTTGTTGACATAGAGCACCGTACAGTGTTTTATCCTGTTTTGTCGATGCGTTTATAAGAACATTGCACACTGACGTCGGCATGTATAGCATTAAAGGCACACGATTTCTTAATATTTCTTTTTTTACCTGAAAATTTGATGATTTATTTATAAAATATATTAATGAATGATATGGTACAAGTTTCATATTGATAAAGAAATGGCTGACAAAAGATCAAGTAACAAAAATTCTGATAGCACATCAAGAAAAGAAAAAAGGAAAGTTCTTTGTAAATTCTTTACAAAAAATATTATTTTTGAACTATATGTAAGTTTAAATAATATGTATTTTTTACTGTGTATCATGCAGAGCCACAAAATGACGAAGCTTGATAAGATTATTTATGATCTAGGAACAGAAGAGCATAAAAGCTTGATGGAAAAATTGCAAAAGGATGAATCCGGTGAATGAAAAAATATTGTCGATCCAATATGAGTTTATTTTTTTAATTTTCATTAATAATATACTTAAAATTATTAGATAACATGTTTCAAACAATCTATGAATTCACATATGTTTAAAGTTCTACAGGGACCAACAACTCAGAAAATGAATGTTGTTCTAAGAAAATAAAAAAAATAGAACATGTAAATGAAAATGAATTGCTCCTTAGCTCATCTGGAATGGTGCCAGAGGTTAACGAAAGGGGGAAAAACTTTTACAAAAGTTTGAGGGATCTAGTGGAACGAATGTATAGACATTCTTTCCACTTACAATACAAAATCAATCCAATGATTCCAAGAACCAAATTTTATCTTAACTATAGGAAGAGTTTCCACGGAATTGGTAAATGAGGCATGTCAGAATTTAATAGCAAAAACATACAACAACGAAAAATAAGGAATGAAAAAGTAATATTCCTTTAAATGTTTTTCTAGAATTATTTATAAATATCACTTTGTTATATTTACTTTTCATATATCAATATAAAAATTAAATAATTTATTGTCATGTTATATTTTCAGGAAGATTATGAAAATCTCAAAAGATGAACGAGCTGATATCAGAAATATGCTAGTAGTAATGTCCAAAAAGGTGTACAAGGAGATGGTCAAAGAAATGGACATAATTGCATTGCACGAGGAGCCATCTCAACAACAATGTGATTCAAATGTAATATGTAATCATTGAATTTTTCGATTAGGTATAATAAATAAAAAATTTAGCATTAAATATTAATTTTCAAGTATTTTCTTGCAGAAAAGAAAAGAAAATGGAACCCATTCAACACATAAAATAGGAAGACAAGGAGGAAAAGGGTTTATATCGAAGTTTGTGAGTAATTTTTACTTCCTTATAACAACTTAGCTAGATTTCATTTTTGTATATTTTAAGTTGTTTTACAAAAATCATCATTGAATGTCTTCAAACAGGTGCTAATATACAAAGAAGAACCATCAGACGAATTGATTGACATTGGGTTAAATATGGGTTGTCAGTATATGTTGGCATATCAGAAATTAATTGTGGAATTTGTAAGAATCTATCGATCTTGTTTTACTTAGCTCCATCTATAATTAATAGAACAAAAAAATATTTTATATTAAATATATGATTTGTTATGGGGTATAAAACTTGCCAGAAACAAAATATGGAATTGCGCCAATAGATGAAATCTTGAAAGATGGCATGAAATTTGGTTTTGAAAGAATGTGTATAGTTCTTAGTCAATTGTTGCTATGGTACGTCATTTTTTTTTATTTACATTGATGTATATTATTTAATATTGCAATTTTTATTTTTCTTACCAATGTATATACACTCATTACAGTTTATTTTTATGTTTGTAGATGGAAGGTGAAGAAGGAGAAAAAAATCAACACCGTAAACAAAACATTTCTCAAAATAACCCAAGTCATGGAAGTAGCTCGAGCAGTGACAACAGTTCAAGCGAAAAATGATGATCATTATGTTTGGATATCAAAGCAAGGCATTGTATTTTTTGAAATATTTGTCTTTGAAATCAGACATTTTGTTTAATGTAGTGGACATAGTGTCCCAATTGAAAGGCAAAGGGATACCAATAACTGTCATATTTTGTATGACAAAGAGTGTCTTATATATATATATATATATATATATTATGTTTTAATTTATTCTATTGTGTTCTCCATTGTTGCTGTGAAATGTAACACCACTGATTAAATATATGGATGACTAAATATTATAATGAAGAGATGTGAAATCTAATGATATGATATAAAAAATTAATCCAAACATCACATTCAAATGCACTAATAAAAATTTAATTGATATGAATATTGTTATAAGATATGTGTTGTCTTTTGATGAATAATGAATTTTAAAAAATCACAATAATTATGATATGATATAACAAATTAATCCAAACATCACATTCAAATGCACTAATAAAAATTTAATTGATATGAATAATGTTATAAGATATGTGTCGACTTTTGATGAATAATGAATTTTTAAAAATCACAATAATTGCACTGTCACAGGTTGATGTTTCTACACAATAAAAATGAACACCGGTGCATTTGTATGATAAAGCGCACTGATGTGTTTATGTGAGATTTATCACCGGTGTGTTTCTACGACCTATGGGCACCGCAGAAATACCAATACGAATTAGAAAAATTGGTGCGTTTGTGTGATGCTGCGCACCGGTGCGTTTCTATAATACTACGAATCGGTTCATTGATATGACCTATGGGCACAAATCCCAATACCAATTAGAATGACCCGGTGTGTTGTATCACCTACAGTGCGCCTGGTGCGGTTTTAGACCTTTACGACCCGGTGCATGCACCTTCGACCGCCCCGAGGCGATCGTCTAGATGACATGCATCGAGACGTTTCTAAACATCTCGGGGTGTCCTTTATTTGTTTTCCATCTCGTGCTTTTTAGGTTTTCAGGACCGGTGCGTTTACTCTAAAACGCACCGGTGCATTGACACCTGAATAGCGCACCGATGAGAAAAAACATCTGTAATAACCTTCGGCCACCCAGTTTTTTTAGTTGTGTTTAAATTCCGTTAGAAGCTCTGCCAAAACCTCTGTTTCCAAAAACGGATGTTGTAGCAAATGGTTTTTTCACAATTTTGGCCAATTTTATAACCCTAAAAACCTCTGTTATAACCTCCACTAGAGGGTCTTTTTCTTGTAGTGATTAGCTAGTTGCTACAAATATCCAAAATTTCCTACAATATTTCAATATCTAAGTCATCAAACATCATATAACATTCACACAGATACACAATAGAAAAATAGAGAAACCCATCCATTTACTTATTTATATTTATATTAGAAAAAGGAACATTGTCTCCAATATTACATATATTAAGTCAATAGGCTCATTAACCTTCCATAATAGTACCATGTAGCACCACTAACCAGACTATGAGCATAAACGCCAGACTCATATAACAAGAACTAAAGTTATTATAATAAGGATGCTTATAAACAACAGACTTAACCACATACCCATGAATTACATTCAAACTACACATACATAAGACACAGTCGTTATGATTCAACTTTTCATGTGCTCGACAGTCACTCAACATTCCACTGTCATTATTTGTTGTTAATGCTTTCGCCAAACCCTACTCTATCCTTAGCGGGATGTATTATATTTTCCTATAACTCTCTATAATCCTCTCAACTTCCCGCATAAACAATCTGACTTCTTGAGAAACTGTTAGGATATTTTCCTTGTCCTCCTGATATATCCCATGCAAATCAATGAATGCCAAAAATATTTTCTCCACCGTTCGAATCCACTCTACCTTGTCTCCTCCTTCCTAAAAATATCTCTAGCTTCCTACTTTCCATGATCTCCTTGGTCAGCTCCACCCTCTGCAAAATTGTAACCACTGATATTCCTCTGCACACATCTTTCTTCCTTAGGTGCCATTATCATCCTTCTGCACAACGTCCATCTGCATTGTGCTCTACCTGCTATGCCAATCCTATGTTCTGTTCCATCTATTGCGCCAACCATATGCTATTATCCATCAACTATGCCAGACCTATGATGTTCTCTATATTATCCTTTCCACACTCCTTATCCCTACTTCACGGTCCTATACACAAAAGTTTTGAAAAAAATTTCTACACTCCAAAATATTTTTATAAAAACCACCTCTCTTTGTTTCTTATAATCTGTCACAACTTATGTTATAAAAAATTGAGGGTCCTCAAACCTTAATTTTGACTAGCTCACTACTTTAACTAGATCTGTTATTTATTTCTTTTCGTCTATCAATTGCCTTGCTGCAAATATTGTATTTTAGATGTATATATTTTTCATTTATTTCTTAATGTAAATTTCATTAGAGAAAATTTAAGGTTAAAAATGGGCCTCAAAACAAATATGTACAACCAAAATCAACTTTATAAGAACCAATAGGATTCAAGATGATGATGTCAACCATGGGGGATGATTCACAATTTTTGGAGTAGAAAGGTAAAAATATAAAATAATAAAAAGTAATAAAATGAATTTTTCAACTCGTATTTTCAACTTATCTCCCCATACTTTTACTCAAATTTCAAGTGTGAGAAATCATTGGATGTGAAATTTAATTCCTCATCAAAGGAGTACCCATGTTGCATACTTTCGATGGACCCTGCTACATGAAAAATGAGAATTGCATGAAAAATCATGATTGCAATAATGTTTTTTCATGTATTTCTGATTTTTTTTGTAGCAGGGTCCATTGAAAGTATGCAACATGGTACCCCTTGGATGAGGAATTAAATTTTGCATTCAACGAGTTCTCTCTCTCGAAATTTGAGTAAAATTATGGGGATATAGGTTGAAAATACAAGTTTAAAAAATAGTTTTTCATTTTTCCCCTCCAAAATTTGATAAGGTAATCCAATCTTATTTTATTATTTCCACTATTATTTTATAATATTTTTTAGGAGGTCCATTTTAAACTTCAAAATTTCTCTAATGCATTTTTCTTTAATATAAAAATTTGTTATAAGAACATAAAAAAAAACCAAAATGATATAGGTCGTAGCTGTCAATATTCATCTCATTGTCTCATTATCTCGTTGCGTTAGTGATATTTGAGGAGTATAATTGTTATAATTTTAAAAAACTTAAACAATCATAAACATAAGGGTCATTTGATGGTTTGTATTTCAATGCATCTAGAACACAATGTATGCTTACAATGCAATTATAAGCTCGATGGGTAACAAACAAGATGTCTAAGCCCTCAACATGACAAGGTAATGTGTTGGTTATTGCTGTAATGTCTTGTGGGAAGCTTATTGTATGGACAAAATATTTATATTTGCCACCACATGCATGTGTTACTTGGAGTATCGGGTTTACTCTAGCTATGAGCATTTTTTTTTGTGTAAGATAAATTAGGAAAGGTGGTTGAGGACTAGGTTCCATGTTGTTTGACGATGAGAAGTGATGGTCATTTGTTTCAGATGTGCGTTTGGAGCATAAATACATTGGATTGGATATGTAGAGATGAATTCTAGGGTATGATTCAAGACAAATGGAACATGTTTTTTTTTGTGGGAGTTCATCAATATTTGTACAAAATTCATGATGTAAATGGATAGTGTGAGTGTTGTTAAATGCATGCACAAGCAAGCTAGTGTCATGATAAATAGTGTGGGTGTTTGTTTGAGTGGTTTTTTCATGAACAATATGGTTTGTTGATTGTAAAAAAGAGTTTATTTGGGAATGGGAAGTGGTAACCACATTTGGGTTTAGGGAAAACATGAAGTAGCAACACATGGCTCAGAGGGTGAGGGTTGGGTGTTTTTTTTCTTCTTCTTTAGGAGTTTGTATATTTCTTATTAACATGATAAACTTCACACTGCGATGAATTTGTTCATTCTTTATTTTTAGGCTAATATGTTTGAGCACAATACTCAATAGAAATAATGGAAATTTGTAGAAGTAATTACAAAAAAGACAAGGAACCTACATATAACAAAGGGGAAAATGAGAATGTTATGGGAAACGAAAAGAAAGATAGCATTGAATAACAATTAACAAATAATAGCAAGTGAAGAACAAAATTTTCTCATGGTAACTTATCAGTTGAATAGTATGCATGAAGGAACGTTTTAGTAAGTTACAACATACGAATGCATTCATTGGACTCATCAAGTTCTATGGTTTGTTACAAGAGGGAAAATTCAACCTACGTTTCTAAGTGTATGTACACATTATAATATTACATATAGGAAAGGAGGCATTCAAGGACTACATGTTGTGAAAACATTACAACAAACTGCATAGGTACATGTAATTTAAAACAAACACATATTGCGTTCAAAAGTGTATTTAAACATTGGAATATTACATATTGTCGAGGAGGCATATGAAGACTATATATTGTGAAGAAATTACAACAAATTTTATAGTTTCACATAATTAAATCTATTTATTATTTAGAAATGTTATTGATTTCTTCAAGGATGGCATTGAAAGTTTTTTAGAATTGGAATCTTTCTTCCTTGATGATGACAAACTTCAAGCGTAGTATTTCTCTAAATGTTTCCATCTTCACTGACATCGTGAAGAGGTGATAAGTCCATATTACTTTGGAGAAAATATCCTTGATTACGTCTGGGTCTAAAGATAGTAAGTAGAAATATTTTACACTAATGTCGAGAATGGTAGATGTTGTGTCTTCAAAAGAAATTTTCGAAAGCAACTTGCCTCTGTGATCTTCTATGTCAAATTTAAGTAAGTATATGTAATCATATTGAGTTACATCATCATCGAATTTTGGCAGTGCCATATTTTTACATTATTTGGAATGAGTACTTTCATGCATTTTTTGGAAGAAAATATAATAAAAACTATCCATCCATATTTTTGTTATTGTAGCATTCACTTGAAATATTGTAGATTTTTCAAAGGCATCGATATTGGAAAGCTCAACACGAATTATTTTTTTTGGTAGTTGGGGAGGAGAAGGTGCATATGTTGTAGGTAAGGATGAAGGATTTGTAGCTACACCTTCATTTTAGAACCATGCTTTTAAATTGTGGGCCTCTTCAATGTTAGGGTTGACACGAACAATGGATTTTTATGTAGTTCCAACATTTTTTCCCTTGAATTAACTGGCACAAGAATAAGTAATTGAAATGATGGGATCACTTCTTATGAAACATAAAGAGGAAATGTATCTTGACTCTGCATAAAATTCCCCCCTCCCCCATAAGGTGGCATCCATAGGCTATATCCATATTTAACTTGAAGGTGGTCTATTTGTTTAATAGCTTCAAATACATCTTTTCTATGTATAGTACATGTGACGTAGATGTCGGTAACAAAACTAGAAACATAAATAATTGAGTTAATTTTTCTCGTTCTTATTTCATTGATCAATATTATACTGAAATGCGTCGTGGGAGAAGGTGATTTTTCTTCAAGGACTTGTTCTATAATAGATGTTGCATTTAATAATATCTCCCAATCATTTTTTAGGTGGTTGTACTACTTGTTAGCCAATTTCACATTTCCTTTTGAGAAAATGTACACATTTCCAGCATGGATTTTATCAAAGAAAGAATTAAAAACATCATTAAAAAAAGTGATATGTCTCTCTCCACCTTCTACATAAAGGAGGTCGAATTCGAACACTTTTCCATAGCCCTATTACTTTTGAAATTTATAGAGAGGTGTCTTTCTTTGTGCACATCATTTTATGTACCAATTTGAATGGTAAGGGATAAGTGATTTGATGGGAATATGGAGTGGAGTGATATATGGGGAGGGAATAGAATGGGGTAGTTCCTTTTTGATGATGGATATTGATTCTGGGAGGGGGGAGTCTCTTCTTGATAACTAATTGGGATAAACAAATCTGTTTTATTTCCAATTAAAGGTGCAAATGTAGCAATGATCTCAAATTCCAATAACATGATAGACCTATACGGTAAATAACAACCATATCAACAATTATTAGAATGGAAAGTAGCTCAGGGTAGGTATAAGTAAAGTTTAATATGGAAGCATGGGATGAATTTACATTGATGCAACAATAGGTGAAGATTTCCATCTTTTAACATGTACAATGGAACCCATTTGAAGCGAGTTTGCATCAATGAGGTCATTGAATTATGTTGGAAGTGTAATTCATTTCATACGATTTCCATTAGAGATGGAGGTAAAATATCATAAAACCAAACTTTGGATCGATTGAATAGGGTCAAGATCAACAATTTGTAGTAGTGGTTGAACATCATTTGACATAGACAACATTGAGAAAATATCATTTGCAATGTTTCGTGTCATCATTTTCTAGAAATGGAGAAAAGGGAATAAGCAGTATGTAGCTTCGATTAAAAAAAATAATACTTATGCATATTGCATACTATCATAATATTAAGTGCAAATTTTTTGAAGCAGTTCCATTCTATTATAGACACACACTGTTTTGACTAGTGTGTACCTTGTCAACCTATTAAGGTTTAAGTTCAAGAATGAAACATATACAAA
The DNA here is from genome assembly GCA_034641835.2 of Pinus albicaulis. Lineage (NCBI taxonomy): Eukaryota > Viridiplantae > Streptophyta > Pinopsida > Pinales > Pinaceae > Pinus > Pinus albicaulis. The sequence goes on along the minus strand of CM076583.1, from coordinate 593,246,275 downwards.
AAATATAATGCTTGTTTCTAGATTATATGATTCAAGAAATGGAATAGAGACACTAAATATTTAGCTTTTATGATGCAACACTTCTATTTCTAAGTAGAAACTCATAAGCTTCTCCTATTGGTGAAGATACTCCCCACTTTTCCTCATCCACCTTTAATACTAGTTCATGCACGAAGAGGTAGGGGGCTCACTCCTAGCACCAGGAGGCATTGGAGTGATGAGGGAAAGAAGACATATTGGTGAGGTTCAATTAGGTGCACATAAATTACATGATCTACTCCTATTATGTAGAAAAAAATTAGGAATCCCATTCCTCTGCCAGATTGTTGCAATTTAGTTCTTTGAAGCAATCAATTAATTTTTTTGGTCAAAATCTAAAAATTTCCATAACTTAGACTGATCCATGTAGACCATGACAAATAAATAGCCAACGTGCTATGATTTAAAGTAATATTCCTAGTTAGGAAAGGATGCTATTGGATAGAAAATAAAAATAAAAACCAAAATATGGTACCCCAAAGCTCCAAAAGATGAAAATAAATTCCAATTATTTATAATGACATTACAACATTACTAGAATAACATATACCTCCTCCCGATCCTCGAAAATAGAGAGGCAATAGATATTAGAGTCTTATAACGAGATAATCGCTCAAATAGATATTAGTCTTATATCAATATAAAAAATATGTAGAATGGGTCAATCCAAGGAAAAATACGAGTCATAATCAATTTATCATATTCTAAATAACCCCATTCTAGATGTTCCATTTGAATCCAAGCCACAACAAAATGACCAAATATTTCCATAGTGAGAAGAAAGAAAGTCTATAAGCAATTTTAAAATGTTTCTCTTTTTCAAATGATTATATGTGGATGGAGTAAATGGAAGAATTCCCCATGTGGTAGGATCAATACAAACCCAAAAAATAAAAAAATTTCTAGTTAGCAATTTAGCTACCAAACCGGGTTGGACTAAATCTACATTTCCTATTTAACTAAGACAAAATATAAAGATAGACCATGAAAAAATAATAAAAAATGTGCTGCAAGCAAGCCTGTGCATGTCTTTCCTTTTCAAAATGTCAATACAAGATGGATAATATGTAATACAAAGCCTAATCCTAAGCTCATAAACAATATTCAAGTTAGTAACATCCATATGTGAAACAAGTGAATAATGAGTGTAATGAATTACCGAGTAAGAGGGAAGCTTGTTATTCTAGGCCATCATTAATCTAATAATTGTGTAATGGTTTGAGAAGTGGGATCTAAGCATTCCAAAAGGAAAATGGAATGTTTTCAAAAGAATGATAGATAAAATTTTGATCTCATTTCTATAATTAAAAACTCCACATAATACAAATCATGTTGGGAGAAATACGAATATGCCCACTTGAGCTGGAGACAATAAAGGCAACATTATATAGGATGCGATACATATTTGGACGAGAGTAAATTAAAACACCAGATCAGCAAGGAGATGCTTCAAATAAGGATGAAAACATGTGATATCCAGTGAAAAAGAATGTTGGGGGAATAAAAGAAGCGTACTTCCCAAGAAGAGGACAATATTGAATCAATACATACATGACAGTTATAGGACTCAGATATGCAAGAAGGGAGAAAAAAAGAAACAACACTGCTACATTCATCATGTTAATCCACTAGGATAGATCAAAGTGAAAAAATACCTTAAGATTAATGTGTCGTGGAGGTGAAAAAATGTCGTGGCTCAGCTATGAAACACACAAATATGGAAGGACCTCAAGGAATAATGTAATGGCAAGAATTTCCAAGTTTTCACCTCTGAGAAGGTAGAAACAAACAACACTTCCTCCTATAATATACCACCTATAGAAACATTAAGATGGGATTGAAATTGGAATAGAAATATTGGCACACAATTTTCTAAGACAATTAGTGGGAAAATGTTGCAAAGATAGCATCACAAATGATGCACCTTAGAAGAAAGTTGTTGGAGGAAAATGCACAGGTGTTGAACCCCCAATGAATCCACTCAGCTAAACATTTCAAGGACAGTTGCTCAAACCTTGTACATAATGGTATCCTCCTTTTACAATGAACTTACAATTTAAATTTTTAAATACATTCATGCTTTTCATAATTATTTGTTCTATATTTTCCAAGGCAGGCCACCTCAAGCTAAAAAAACCTCTATCCTACAGACACTTGATCTTGTGATATTGTGGATGTTTTAATAAATATATATATACCCATTATATCTATCACATGATGAACACTAAATATAATTTGGTGCTAGAAAAAATACTAAAAATATATAAAAATTATGTTTAATGCTCATTATTTCTCCCTTCTTGGAGGAAATTGTACCCAATTTCTAGTAAAGTCGGGGAAATTTCTCAAATGGAAATCTACATTTACAGCCAAATATGTAAAAATATAAGAGTAGAAGAAAAAAAAATCTAAGAGTAGAAGAAAAAATTATCTAGTGTTAGGTACGAGGGTGGGTTATTCTATCTGTTGAAGAATCTTGAAATGGTAGACCATTCAATTTCCTCCTTGTTAAAGAATAACACTTATAATAATAGGCCATTGTTTTCCAAGAAATGGGAGCTCTAGTGAAAAATAACACATAGTATAGCTATTGAAAGGCTTGTTTGGAATTTAGGTTTGTTAATATATTCATATTTTTTGGTGATTTTTTACAATATAAAGAACAATTAGTTTACATAAATGGAGTCCCTTGATGACCTATGAATTAACAAATAAATATGTAAATTTATACACCTTGTGTTCCTAATTGTAGTTTATAATTCTTGTGGTAATAATCATCTTATTCAACCTTACATTCATATTTATATTGTGTGCCAGAGAGAATCACAAAAACTCATAGGAAGAACAACACATTCAATAATATCAAACATTAGATTCAACAATATCAATAAAAGGTTCTATAGAAATGGTAGCACAACACTCAAAACCACAAAGGTAATTTGATTAACAATTTTACACCAACCAAAATTATGAGGGCATGGATGTGCTTCTGTAGGAAGATGGAAAGATTAAATGAAATTTTGAAAGAGAATACTCTTTTGACTACCATTGCCCATGAGTATGTGATTTAATCAAAATTTAATCTAGCAAATTAATGCATGTGAATATAGCTATTAGATGATCCAAAATACATAAATCTTATTTTAATAGTTAGAATAGAATATTTAATTATTTAGAACATTTAACTAAATATTGGAGACTTTTTAGAAAGTGAATTGTTGTAAAAGATATGGCATCTAGAAAGGTGTCATTTCTTAGGCTCTAATTTAGGAAAATAGTTAGTAGAATTGTTAGGATACCATTTAATGTAAATGAACAATTGTTAATAAAATAAGTGATCCATAACTAAATCAGGTTAGGACATTTAGCTTATTTGAAGCACATTTTCCTTCTTGCAAGTGTGATGGGTTTTTGTGTGTAAACTCTTGCAAATTTTCTATGTAATTTTTCTTTTCCTTATTGTTGGTTAGGGTCCCCTAGGGTCAAGTTTTGGGTACATTTTTTGTTAAGTTTTGTTAAAACGTGTTGCGCGCAGAAGTAAAGGATATTTGGGGTGGGTTAAAGCTCCTTTATAATTTTAATGGGTAAAAGGGAAACATTAGGCTCAAACCACAGTTTGAGACCATGGTATTTGTGCATGTTAGTCCTATAAATATGTATGAGTCGAGTCAAGTAGGAATGATATCAGATTATATAACTAAATGAATGAATGTAATGTGATCTGATTTTGGAAAAATTCTGTGTTAGTCTAGGTTAGATAGCCTCCTGCTGGCTGTGCGTGCAGAGACCTGTGGAAGAGTCTTGAGTTGTGTGTAAGGACCTTGCTGCTGTGTGCGCTGGAGAAGATTATTGTACTGATTGGAGATCTATTAATAAAGAAAGGTTTGGCGAATTCTGATCTACTTGTGTGATTTCTATGATTATGTGTTAAATACATTGATTTATAGTTATGTTTCTATTTTTGAATGTGCATTTATTTGAAGTTATGCAAGTATTGCATACTGGTTAGGGTTTATGTTAAAGAATATATCTTTGTGTTGCACTAAGGTTATTTCAGTTTCAGTAAGTTAGATATGAATAAGGGTAATTGTCCATTTTGCGCAAGGCTATATTGAAGTTAAGGGTTTCCTGTGTTAGATCTAAATTGGGTTAAGGAAATAATTGTGTAAGACAGTAATCATTAGATCTGTTAAGAAGGGATAAGATCCACATATACGCTCCCTCAGGGTGTGGAAACCTGTTTCGAGCACCCTACATATTGCTTCAGGTGAGATTTTGGTCTGCGCAAGCAGATCACTGCCGAAAGAGCCAGTAGTTGGAGGGTTTTGTTGGTTGCCAATCCAACAAATGGTTCCATTACCAAGACCAAGGTGCCCTACAACAAAGGTGTTATTGAAGTTGAAACAATGCAATGAGCCTTGGGATTGCAGAAGTCCGGGCTCTTAAACCTTTTGACAGTTTTGCATTTCGTGCGCAACCCCATCAATGACATATGTTTGCACTAGTTGATGGCACTATTGCATGGCAACTACCTCTAGCTAAGAACACCCATTCCCATTGACGAGATGCTCATTCATCGCATCACTAATATGCCCTATTAAGGAGAATACCTTGCGGTGGCCTTTAGAGGAAAGAGGAAGGAGAAGAAGGTCATGGATGATGTCAAGAAGAAATATGGGGTAACTAGAAACACCCGTGGCTATGTATTTAGTGCTATAAAAGGCCCTGCAGTCAAATTTTCTACATTGATTCTAGCATGAAATATTATGAGAAAGTGTTGTGCCAAGGAAGTACAGGTGCTAGTTATTGCATTGGTTGTGCAATGCTTTAAATGGGTTCAATATAATTGGGTTAAATACCTCTGTTAGGAATTCTTGGAGAATATTAGAGAAGTGAAAGATGAGGGAAAGTTATTTCATTATGCCTGGATGTTTCTTCTTGTTGCATTGATTGGATGGAAGCCACCGACGCAGTCTAAACTGTCGGAAATTGAGCCTGAGTTGTGTGAAGCCGCGCACTACGTGTCGCTATGGGTGATGAAGAGAAAAACATTTTGGGTTCTCTTCGAGGCAGACCTTTATTAGGCGATTCAGTCCAAACCACAGCTATCACCAACCCTATACAATCAGTACAAGCATATAACATAATTCAAGGCTACGTTCCACAATGTACATATTCACGCGAAAGCGAATATTGTAGGAGTGTGGTATGACCTGCCATATCTAGTTACGGAAGAGGACCTTGCGTGGTTACCACGGGATGCCCCCATGTTTGGTTGACCACAATGACAGATGTTGGTGCAACCTCCTCTGCCCAGCCAAAACCATCAACATCAAAGCCGCACACGAAGAAAGATCAGAATGAGGACACACATGAACCTACCACAATGAAAAAGACATATAATCTACCTAAAGAAACAATAGATGTTCCAAGTGATGCTGAGATGGAGGATCACGAGGGAGCCAGTGCATACACCCCCTCAACAAAGATAGACACACGTCGAGGCACCAAAAGAGGACCTCAGTCCCCACTGGGATAACGCCACAAGATAAAAGCCTCCAAGAAGACTAGGACTGAACCATTGACGCTAAAAGATGGATATTTTGATGAGATCAGAAACACAATAAAGAAATTAACTGAAGAAACATGGAGAAAAATGAGTCTTAGTACAAATTTGTCCTTGATGACGTGTAGCAAGGACTCCAAAAATTGGGAATGAAAGCGAGTGAGATACAAGTGAGCGTGGTTCAGGTGAGCGCGGGACAAGCAAGCACATTGACATTGGCCACCCATCCACTTTAGAGAGCCAGTTATTTCAGGTTTCTAGCACAATACTTAACCTTGATGATCTAGTGTTGTGCAGAACCCTTCGTGCATGGTTCGAGATCGGAGTTGACTTGGTTGTATTTCCTAGCGGCAAGTTGCACTCCATACACACGATGATCATAAATGAGTTGCAGTATAGGGAGTACAAGGCGTTACAGGTTACCTCTAAATTCCAGAAGCAAGATGATATATTGCATAATGAGCAACAACTAGCCGAAGAAGCTAGGAGTGCCGCAGAGAACCAATGCACACAATTAGAGTCCCTTATCAATCGATTGTGCTCCGAAATTCCTGATTTGGCAGTACCTACTGCTATAGTGGCCACTTGGAAAGTCTTGTAGCCACAATTAAAGCCTCAAAGTCATAGATAGCCACTGTGCACATCGATTTCGAGCAGAAAATTACAGATCTGTAGACCAAATTGTAACCAGAGACACCACCAGAAATTCGAGCACAACACGTAACAGTTGTTCAGGAAGATATTACAATCATCACTGTGGATATGGAAGCGTGTAACACTCTATTTGAGGATGCCATGGGCATATAGACCTCTACCCAGGATGACCCCATGGTTCAATAGTCGAGGACATATTTATGAGCTAAGGAACAACAGTTCAATGAAATCTGGGTCACTACATCGACCCTGGTACCAGCCCAAATATTAGCCCGCCTGCAGCAAGGTCATGCCATTAAGACAAATATAGATACGTTGCACCGACGGGAGTAGTTTTAAGAAGCCAGAGTGCATCCTTGGGCCGCAGAAGCACTACAACTATCACAAACCATAGATAGTGCACTCAAGGGCTCCAACAGACTCAATAGAGCATTATTTTGGTAGCAGAAGGACCTACCACCAAGAATCTCATTCGAGAGGCACAAAGTGTCATAGTGCAAAGCACAAAGATTATCCATACACTTAAAGAGTCCATCGATGTGTTGCGGTCCAAGATGCAGGAAGTTGGACTAGAGTGACTCCAGGACGAGTCACTAGATTCTGTTGGGGTCTTGTTGGGTTAGGGTCCCCTAGGGTCAAGTTTTGGGTACATTTTTGGTTAAGTTTTGTTAAAACACACTACACGCAAAAGTCAATGAGATTTGGGGTGGGTCAAAGATCCTTTATCATTGTAATGGGTAAAAAGGAAACATGGGGCTCAAAATACAGTTTGAGACCATGGTATTTGTGTATGTTAGTCCTATAAATATGTATGAGTCGAGTCAAGTTGGAATGATATCTTATTATAATTGAATGAATGAATGTAATGTGATTTGATTTTGGAAAAAAAATTTGTTAGTCTGGGTTAGACAGGCCCCTGTTGGTTGTGTGCGCAGAGACCTGAGGAAGAGTTCTGAGTTGTGTGCAAGGACCCTGTTGCTGTGTGAGTAGGAGAATATTAATGTACTGATTGAAGATCTATTAATAAAGAAGAGTTTGGCGAATTTTGATATACTTGTGTGATTTATGTGATTATGTGTTAAACACATTGATTTATAGTTTTGTTTCTATTGTTGAATGTGCATTTATTTGAAGTTACACAATTATTTCATACTGGTTAGGGTTTTTGTTAAAGAATAGATCTCTTTGTTTGCGCTAAGGTTATTTCAGTTTCTTCAAGTTAGATCTAAATAAGGGTGTTACACAGTAATTTTTCACCGTCCCTGCAACCCCCCGTCCCGCACTTTGGAGGGCCTTTTCCGTGACCTATGAGCAGTGATATAACCTGAAACCACTTTCATGGCATCCCCCTTGACAAGGATAATCATTCCTCTGAAGAAAGTTTTCTTTGAAAAACCCTAAAAACTGATCTTTTGGCCTTGGCATGACTAGCTAGTTAAGCCGTCACGCCATTGGGGAAAATCCACCAAAGAGGGCGCGCCAATTGGCGCTCTGTCCCAATGTATTTCCCATGCCAATCTTAATAAGGATTGTTTTTTAAAAATAAATGGCGGAAGTTTGATTCCAACCAATTCCTGAACATTTCTTTAAAATGATTTGGGAGGTTTGGCCCCAGATCTCCATGTAGGGGAGGTGGTTTTCCACCTATCATGGAAGCTTCCTTGAGGATAGGGCCAATCCCACAATTGTAGGGATCCCAAATCCCCTTCCACCATCTATATAAGCTTGCCATTTTCCCTTAGCAAGCTAGTAGTCCTAATAGCACTGGAGAAGAGTTGAATCTGTAGCAAGGAGACTATTGCCAGACAGCCTTTGAGAGCCAAGCCGAAGAGAGAGAGCTTTGTCCTATTCCCGACAAGCTTTATTGAGACGTGCTCTGCTGTCGACCAGCCAAAGGAAGATCCAGCGTCAGAGCCTTGGGTTGTATCTTTCTTTGTTATTATTAATGATAAGTGACTTTGATTATGGTTTCATTCATGTGTCTTTGTCTTGATGCAATGAATTACATCCTCTCTGACTGATGTATGGTTACAAGATTTAGATTCTATGTTGTGTATCATTGTGTTTCTTCACATGTGTGCAGGTGTTCAGACGTGTTAAGTGGAAGGATCATGATCTGCCAAAGCAGAGGACGGGAAGCGTCATCCTTTCGTCGACGAACATTGCGTAGGACCTGAGGTAGGCAACTCGTTGTGTTTTGTCGTTTCTGTAACTAGAGACCTGCATCACTGCGTGACTGATTGTTGCTAGACACGATCTGGGCTAGTAGGGATCGCCTCTATCCGCAGAGGGGATTTACCTCTCCAAAAAACTGGCGACTCCGCTAGGGACTTGATTGGAGTTTTTCTTGTATCTTTCGGTTGTTTTTGGCTTCTGTCTGCTTGATTTTCTCTTCTGGTCTATCTCTTTTTGGTGTAGAACCTTTGTTCAGCTCCCACCATACCTGATCTACTCTTTGCTTGCTCTTTTTCATTCCTGTCATTAGTAAACTTGATTGGCGCGCTTTTTAGTCTGACAGTCACGCCAATTGGCGCTTGTTGCTAGTTAGGCGCCCGCGCCAACCCTGTTTTGGCGCTAGATGCAGCCAAACAATCGAGCCATTCTTGTGTGGTGCTAGGGTTTGCTTGTTCTGAGCTCTCTGTGTCTGATTTTTGGTTTTTGGTGCATCTTTTCCGACTGTCTGAGTGCCTTGAAGTCCTTGTTGACTTTGTTTGACCTCCATCCTCCGGTTGTTTTCCCTCTACCATCAGTTTTACATTCTAGCCCTAGGGCATCTAGGTGTTATTGTGTGCTGAGCCTCCCGTAGGAGTTTTTTTGGTTTTCGCTTGTTTAGTCAACTTCGTTTTTACCTCCTTGCATTCATTTGGTTGGTTTCTTATTGTATCATTGTGTTATTTGAGTGATTGCTCTTTTTTTCATTCAAGTTTCGCTTTGTCTCATTTCGAGCCTAGATCACATGGTTCGTATGAGTTTTTTGTTGTGATTCCTCTTTGATTTGAAGGATTTCTCCGTCAATTTGAGATCTAATCATGTGTTGAGTGAACTTTCTTGTTACTCTTTCGTTATCATTTCTCAAATTGGTCTCTTATTAGTTTTCATTTCGTTTTGTGCATTTTGCTCTAAAACATTGAAAATACAAAAAAAATTCTTTTTGCTTTTGATTAGTTAGTGAAAAATGAAATATTTTCCGCATTATTAGTGTTATATAACTCTAAAGGAAAAACTTTTAGTTTCATTAGCGTGCATTAGAGACACTAGTGGTTTTTTGTGATCATTTTGTTATTGTCTGAAAAGCTCTCAACCTTCCCGTAGTTAGTTATTCATCGAACAAAGTGATTTGTAGTGGCATGTAGTGTGCATTTAGAGAATTTTTGAGACATAACATTCGGTAGGGCTTGAAATTGAAACATAATTGAAGATCAAATCTAAAAAAATTTCAATTTACCTTAAGGCAGCATTGAAACATTAAAGAAATATCTAGAGGTCTAGGCTAGTGACGTGTTCCGATGTCGTTAAACCTAGTAGCTGTCACTTTCCTCTTGTCTTTAGACAGAGCTAGTACGGACTTGTGCTCCCCATACCATCGTGTATATAAAGGGAGACCCCACTAGGTTGCTATCCTTTATCCATAGGAAGCCGAGTCTACTTCCTTATACCCGTGATACACCGAACACAGCATTCGGGGAGATTACTTGCATGTACATCAAGTCCTTGGTTGATTTCTTTTTAATTTTTAACCAAGGTGTATATGGCAGTTCACGAACATCTGGTACACCCATCTGCCTAGATTACCAAAACAGTCATTTTGATCTTTTCTGACTCATAAATTTGAAAATATCATCAAGTGCTTGTCCTTTCATGCTTGTTTCCAATCTGAAAGTGATAGAGTCACCTTTTTCCTGTTTCTCGACTCTTAAAAGATGAAACGGTAGAGTTTTGTTTCAATATTTTAAAAATTAACTGCCCACGAAATATTCCTGGTTAAAGTTAGTTTCCTTAGGGTGTTGTTCTAAAGTTATTTCTAATGGAAACTTTTCTGGAGTTCACCAACCAAGGAATCCCCTCTGATGGGAATTCGTGTCCTTTTCCTCCTTTTGGAAATGTTGGCACTCCTTATATGGCAACATTGTCCCTTCCTGGGTTAACTGTTGGGTTGCCTGTTTGGTTGTTTTCAACCTCTATGGTCCTGAATGTCCCAGCTACTGTTCAATCAGTTCCTTCACCTGAACAATGCCATGTTGATTCCATGGTGGACCTCTCCCCTTCTTCACCTTTTTCTGTGTCCTCCTCTTCTACTTCACCTGGTGAAAGTCTAGATTCGAGTAACCAGGTGGCTAAGAAGAAGAATTCCAATAAGAGAGAGGCTAAGGCTGCAGCTACTGCTTCTAAAACACCTCCTCTTGATAAACCATCCAACCTTCCACAGAAAGTTAAGTTCCCTTGCATGTTGTGCATGGAAAACCATCTTCTTCGAGATTGCCCTGGCATTCCCAAGGTGCTTGAAGAATGGTCCAATGGTCGTCCACCATTGCCTTTGGTTTCTGGGAGTCAGGTTGGGGGCACGTCTTCAGCTAGTGCTGGTAAAGCTCCTAAGAAGCAGGGTAAGCTTGCCAATCCCTGTAAGTTGTGTGAAGGGCACCATGCCATTCACCTTTGTCCGTATATGGATGAAGCCAAAAGAGTTTTGGAAAACTTGACTGTTTCTGCACCATGCCTTCCGGCTGGTTACAAGTAGCTTTCTTTGAGTCCTCCACCAGCCGATTCCATGATTGGTCCAGAGTCATCCTTGGTCGATCCCGCTCCCCTGGAAATTCAAACTCACGAATCCATCCCTGACCAACCATTGATTGTGGTATCGGTTGAACTGGCCCCGTCTATGGTGCACCAGGTCTTTTCCGTTGAGAGTGGATCACACATCCCTCAGGTTCTTCTTGTTTCTTCAGATTCTTTGGACTTGGAGAAAGATTCTCCTGTCCCTATACCTCAAGAAGCTGCTCCTCCACCTCCAGTGATGGAGGTGCCAGAGGATACCCTTCCCGACTCCATGATGGAGGTCGTGGAGGATGCTCCTTCTTATTCCGTAACACCAAGGGAAGACCATCTCAGTTCAATGATAGCCCCTCCAAGTAGTTTGGTTGCTTCCTTTGATTGGAATCGATTCGCAAGATATCGCCTTTCGTCTTATGTGCCTTTTGAGATAACGGTACAAACCTATGGTCTAGTCGTACCTAGCACTGTTATAGAAAAAGGCGCGTCTATTAGTATTTTATCCTCAACTACTTGGCAAGCTTTTGTTTTGCCACCGCTTGTGCCTGTTACGCAAAATCTATTGGCGTTTAATAGAGGAACTAGTCAACCGTTAGGGATCCTTCCAAAGTTTCTTATTACTTTGGGGGGGGGAACTGTCCATATGGACGTGATGGTTGTTCCTAGCCCCTTGGACTTTAATTTTCTCCTGGGACACGATTATACTTATGCCATGGGAGCGCTTGTCTCCTCCCTCTTTCGTGTGATATGTTTTCTGCACCAAGGTCGGATCGTGACCATCGATCAGCTTGCATTCTTTGGTCCTAATATGGCAGCTAGTCCACCATCATCCCTGCCAATTTTTTATCTGCCGGTTGTGTTATCCCGCCGCATGTCAATTATGTGGCTACCTGTCCTGTGCCCATATTCAATGATAGTGTCGTTGTACATCGTGTGCTAGGGGCATTGGGTCCATACTTCCAAGATGTTTTCCTTCCATCAGATGAGAAACTCTTGGAAGCCATGACTTCTTATTCATCATGATGAAAGGTGTTTGGAGCAGAGTTTTTTTTCTTTTGTCAAGCTCCTTAAAAAATGAAACAAGCACGTTGGAGAAAAGTGTTTTTACTTGTGTCAAGCTCCTTAAAAAATGAAACAAGGTTGTTGGAGCAGAGATCGTTTTCTTGTGTCAAGCTCCTTAAAAAATGAAACAAGGTTGTCGGAGCAGAGTTTGTTTTCTTGTGTCAAGCTCCTTGAAAAATGAAACAAGGTCCTCGGAGCGGAGTTCATTTTCTTGTGTCAAGCTCCTTAAAAAATGAAACAAGGTCATATGAGGATAGTTCTTTTAATGTGTCAACCTCGTTAAAACAATGAAACACTTTCCTATTCAATTCGAGTCTTTGATAAGTTCTCGTAAAATCCCAATTGAGTCTTTCTCTTGATCTCGTAACTTGAACCTTCAGTCCATCTGCCTTTCATATGGATTGAAGTTTGGGGGGCATGTACCTTGAATTGAGTCACCATGCCGGGGGCATGCTTACTTTTTCAAGAAGAGTTTGTTTCCGTTTCAAGCTTGTGTAAAAATGAAACCGGTTTCAAGCATAGTTTATCTTTGTTTCAAGCTTGTGTAAAAATGAAACCAACTTCAAGCAGAGTTTCTTGATTTCAAGCTTGTGTAAAAATGAAACCATTCCCATTTTTCCCCTCGTGATTTCCATTTTATCAGTCTGTTTTGCCAGATGAGCCTCAGTTTTCTCACTCCATCGTCACTATCTGCTTGGCCGATCATATACCTTCACTTGGTTGTTTTACCCATTCCCGAGGAACCTCTGCGATGAGTGGTCTTGTTAGCCAATCTCTTAACCTTTACTTTTTTTGAGCAGTTCCACCATTACTAGAACCAGTTGCTTCCCTTTATACCACTCGTTCCTCCAGGAGGAGTCATCTTTCAGCTTTTTTCTGACTCTCTAAACATGAAAAGATTGCCGAGTCACTTGTCGTTTTGATCTCATTAAATTGGTTGCGAAACGACATCTACCCAGCATATGTTTACCCCTTTTTCGGGCTAGGATATATTATTTACAAAAAAGGAATACCCTAGCCTATCGTGACTAGGAGGTTTTCCCAGACACATTTTTCTACCATTTCAGATCTAAGGAACTATCTACGAAAAGGGACTGTTGGAGTTTACTTTTCTGCTATCTTTTCAAACTCTCTAACATGAAAAGACGCCGAGTTCTTCCTTTGTCAGACTCGTTAAAACCTAATGACATCGAATTCTATCATAATGATGATACTCGAGTTCCTCCTTCCTAGGGCTCGTTAAATGTACTAGGTTGGATTTGTCTGAAGGAAAAACTTATATCACAAGCATATGATATCCCCTTCAAGCGTGTTTCCAAAAATAATTGGGGTAATCGCCAGAAATGGTGGGGAAAATGAAACCAGTATCATCGTCGTGTCGGCAGTATGTCGCTCTTGAACATGGCACTTGTCTGCATTCGTGTCGGGTTGGGGACATCTCATCTCGTTATTTGCTGGCCTTTGTGGGTTTGGGTAATCCTTTTTGACCACTCATCTGCTCTTTGCCTCATCATCATGACCTCAGATCTTTTGATGTCAAATACTGCCAAATCTAGTGTCATGCCGCCGATATGTTCAAGAGAATTTGACCTCTGCAGTTATCAACCCTCCTCTGATCCTCTACTAATCCTAATTCACAAAAATTATGTTCCTTTGTCTCGTGTTGATGATGTGGGAAAAACTATGGCCCACCTCCGATCAAGGTCACTTCCTGTCGACTTCAGCTCATTATCTAGGAAGCTGATCTAGAGACTCCCTTCAGGTACCTTATATCCTGCTTGCCTCAATGGCAGGTTATTCACATTCGACACAAGGTTTTCATCATCAGCCTTCGATCAAATGATTCTGCCGGTGTTCGATGCCAGAACACTGTTCACATTCCGTGGATTGTACCTATAGTACCTTGAGGGCCATCCTCATTATCGGTGGTTCCTCTCGCGTCTGTTAACGACTTTCATTATTGGCTGGTAATCAGACGATGTTCTTGCATGTTCAAATTCAGCTCACATATTCACATGCTAGGACTTGTACTCTGTACAGGTCGAGATGGAGTGCAAGACCCTGGGTTTTGTCTGATGGAATCCAGGCTGCGGATTTTGTAGATTATCATGATTGGTTACGTGACTTATTGATTGGATGGCTGCGACCATACCTGAGTCTACTTATTGATCCTTTCTAGATGGCTGCGTCCATACCTTGGATCCTGATTATTGTATACTCTGTTATGGATGGTTGTGCCCATACCATATATCATGTATCAGAGATATCAGTTGTAATTGTATGTAGGTCTTCCAATGGCAGTGTTTTCAGTTGGGCACGTTCTCATAAAGCATTTCACCCCTCTCTCTCTCTCGAACCTCATGCTTTAGGGGGCATCTGTTACACAATAATTTATCACCATCCCTACAATCCCCCGTCCCGCACATTGGGGGGCCTTTTTTGTGACTTGTGAGCAGTGACATAACCTGAAACCACTTTCATGGCATCCCCCTTGACAAGGATAATCATTCCTCTGAAGAAAGTTTCCTTTGAAAAACCCTAAAAACTAATCTTTTGGCCTTGGCGCGACTAGCCAGTTCAGCCCTCGTGCCAATGGGGAAAATCCACCAAAGAGGGCGTGCCAACTGGCACTCTGTCCCAGTGTATTTCCCGCGCCAAGATTAATAAGGATTGTTTTTTTTTAAATAAATAGCGGAAGTTTGATTCCAACCAACTCTTGAACGAGTCTCTAAAATGAGTTGGGAGGTTTGGCCCCGGATCTCCATGTAGGGGAGGTGGTTTTCCACCTATCATGGAAGCTTCCTTGAGGATAGGGCCAATCCCACAATTGTAGGGATCCCAACTTCCCTTCCACCATCTATATAAGCTTGCCATTTTCCCTTAGCAAGCTAGTAGTCCTGATCGCATTAGAGAAGAGCTGAATATGTAGTAAGGAAACTATCGCTAGACAGCCTTTGAGAGCCAAGCCAAAGAGAGAGAGCTTTGTCCTATTCCCGACGAGCTTCATTGAGACATGCTCTGCTGTCGACCCACCGAAGGAAGATCTAGCGTCAGAGCCTTGGGTTGTATCTTTCTTTGTTATTATTAATGATAAGTGACTTTGATTATGGTTTCATTCATGTGTCTTTGTCTTGATGCAATGAATTACATCCTCTCTAACTGATGTATGGTTACAAGATTTAGATTCTATGATGTGTATCGTTGTGTTTCTTCGCATGTGTGCAGGTGCTCGGATGTGTTAAGTGGAAGGATCGCGATCTGCCAAAGCGGAGGACTGGAAGCATCATCCTTTCTTCTACAACCATTGCGTAGGACCTGAGTTAGGAAACTCATTGTGTTTTTTCATTTCTATAACTAGAGACCTACGTCACTGCGTGACTAATTGTTGCTATACCCGATCTAGGCTAGTAGGGATCACCTCTATCCGTAGAGGGGATTTACTTCTCCAACAAAGGGTAATTGTCTGTTTTTCACAAGGCTGTATTGAAGTTAAGGGTTTCTCGTGTTAGATCTGAATTGGGTTAAGGAAGTCACTGCGCATGAAAATAACCATTAAATCCGTTAAGAAGGGATACGATCCACATCATACACTTTTTCATGGTGTGGAAACCTGGTTCCAACACCCCCCCCCCCATACTCCTTCAGGTGAGACTTTGTTCTGCGCAAGAACATCACTGTCGAAAGGGCCAATAGTTGGAGGGTTTTACTGGTTGTGTAGAACACTCTGAACCTGGGTCATGACCCCTCAAGCCAACACTTATTAATAAATTTTGTGTATCTGAGGATAGTTATGTTATTATTGTGGTATCAGAGCTTCAATGATGTAGGTAATGTGAAGAGGAGATTCCAAATTTGCAGGCTTTTAGAAAAATCCATTGAATTGATCAAATATTGATTGGTATGCAAATTGTTCAACTTTTATTAGGGAAAATAATTTTATAATTATTTTGTTAATTTAAATTTTTGTTTCTATGGACATTGAATTCTTTATATAATTTCTGTTGTTTTAGATCTCCTCCCTTTCGTTATAGTCTCGTCCACTTTAAACCAAACCACCTTTTATTCAGTGGATGCCACTCCCTCCAGATTTTGAAGGACGTGGGATTTCATATTTAAAATCACAACCTACGCATCATACAGAATGACTATTTTTCATGTGCTAAGTTTCTTGACTATGATAATATCATCCCAATTTCCTTGTAGCTCATGCAAATCTCCACCACGAGAGATATGCTCAATTTTTCCAGTGATCCATGTGCCTGATCCTTTGAACCCTTTCTCTAAAACCCCATAATTTTCCTCACAGCCTCATGCTCAACCTTTAAGATCAGTCTTCTCTTCCATGGCGATCTCCATGTGAGAAACCTCTTGGTGAGCATACAACGTACATACCATTGGCACCGATTGTGTTTGGCCTACATCATACAGACAATTGGCATTAATTGTGTTGGACATACATCGTAGAGACCATTGGCACCGATTATTGGATCTAATTTTTTGTTGTGAAACTACTTTACATCAGCCAGGAAAATGTTGGGATTATTGAGAAGTGGGGTCATTTCTTGAAGTTTGTAGAACCATTAGAGGAAATTTTAGCCTAAAACTGCCCATGAAATTTTCATGTACATAATATGCAAACCAATCAAAATCCTTTAAATTTAAAAAGAGGTACATGTAAATATTTTGGATGGAAAATATAAAAAAAACAACTTTTTTTAATTGTATTTTTAGCTTATCTCCTTATAGGTTTACTCAAATTTAAAGTGTAGACACTCATTGGATGCGGAAGAAAATTTTTCATCCAAAGAGTACCCATTATTAATACTTTTGTGAAGACCCACATTGATAAAAATTGAAGATACATTTAAAAAACGCGTTGAAGACGTTTTTTTATGTATCTTCAACTTTTACCAATGTGTGTCTTCTCAAAAGTATGCATAATGGTTTCTTGTTGGATTCATAATTTAATTCTTCATCCAACGAGTGTCTAAACTTGAAATTTTAGTAAACCTATATGGAAATAAACAAAAAATACAATAAAAAAAGTAGTTTTCTTCTTTTCCTTCTAAAATTCATAACTCTTATTTTATTATTTTCCTATTATTTAATTATTTTTCCTTAGGAGGTCACTTTTACGCTGAAATTTCCTCTAATGAGGGTTTTCACTTCATCAACCCTTGTTTTGGCAAATGGGTGGCTAACACTCTCTCTACTCTCCTCAAATACCTCGATGTCCATGTTGAGACTAATTTCTTTATCCATCCAATATCGTGTGGTGAAACATGATATATTTTATGAGCTTCAATGTGTTTATAGGTTTTGTCAGATGTTTGTAGTGGTGAAGCTACAAATCTAACAACCAAGCTGCTCAAGCTAGAAGTGAATAAAATCCTCTATTGTTTACATCGCCATTCTATCTGAGAGCTTCAACAATGTTTAAAGACCTGTATATATCCACCAATGTATAGCTAGCATTGCAGCAATGTGCAGGACATGTGTGGATGTAACTGAGGAGTCGCGTTAAAGGCTCGCATGGAAGGAACTGCGTGGAAGTTGCTAGCCTAAAATTTGCTTGCCTGGAAGACCCGCAACACAGAATTTACCTACATCAAAATCGAAGGCAAAATAATTCAATATAAAAGGCCTTAAGTCCTTTTTTCAATAACATGGAGTTTAAATTGGAAAATCAATTTTTCAAGGCTTTAAGAGTTTAATTTAATTTTAACATGAGCACCTTTTATATATACCTTAATTTTATATTTGAAAAGTGTGAAAAGTTGAGAAAGTAAAGTGATTTTATCTTTTTTATAAATCACTCTTATAAAGTGAAACTGTGAAAATATGGGAAAGTAAAGTGCTTTTACCTTTTTATAAATCACTTTTATAAAGTGATTTTAAATTTTTTAAATAAGGTGTATATTTTGTAATTTAAATGTAGAGATAAGGTATATATATATTTTTATGAAATATTTTTTTATTTTTGTAATGATAAGGGATTTTTTAATATTCGTGGAGAAATAATGTGTATTTTTATATATATTTTTATTTTATTTGGAGCAACAAGGTGTGAATTTTGTAATTATGGAGTAATAAGGTGTAAATGTGTAATTTTTACTTTGAGGGCGGATATAGTCATTTAATTCAATTTGCAAGAGCATTGTAAACAATCAAATTTCGAAAGTTTTTGTGTAAAAATATCATAAAAGTTGACTAGAGCCAAGTGCAAAGCTCAATCACTTTTCTTCTTTAACGACTATACGAGGTCAAGGAAAAGCCCCGATAGATCATTTTTGTGTGGTGCTTTGTGTATGGTGTGTTTCTCATATTTTTTTTTTGGTGCATGATCCAACTTGGTGCTTACATTTACTTTTACAATGTCAAAGCTGGTATACTTATTTTCTGACGCTGAGAAACTTAAAGGTGCAAAGACATACAAGACATGGAAAAGACTCATTGAAATCACTTTGATTTATAATGAACTTTGGCGAGATGTATGTGATGGTGATGTTAAACCAAATAAAAATATAGATGCAACTTTATTAGCTAAATGGTAAATAAAAAATTCCAAAGCATTAGCATTAATCAAATCTTCAATTAATGATGAAATGTATGTTCACATTGAAAATGCTTCTAATGCATGGTCTAATTTGAGAAAATTTAAAGATTAGTTTGATACACAACCTAAATCTAAGAAATTTTATCTTCAATCGAAGTTTTTCCAACTTAAATTAACTGAAGGAGCAGATGTACTTGAATATATTTCCATGCTTAAGAACATTAAGCAGGAAATAGTAAATGTTGGATTTCCAGTAGTGGATGATAGTTTCATGACTACAATTTTGATTACTAGTTTTCCTTCTTCCTATACACATTTTTTGGAAACTTTATAAGTAACTAGAAAGTTAGAGAAGTTAAATTTTTATGAGCTAAGTGAAATGCTAGCTCAACATGACAAAATTTTTGGGAATAAGAAATAGATTGGGGAATATGTCTTTTACACAGAAGCCAACACTAGTAAATATTCAATTGACATTTCTAGAGGTAGAGGAAGAGGGAATAAATTGAATAGAGGAAACAATTTTGGCAAAGGTAATTTCCAAGGAAGAGGAAATAGTCAAGGCAGAGGCAACAATCAGGGAAGAGGACAAAGTCAAGGTAGAGGGAAAAATCAAAGTAGAGGAAAAATCAAAGGCAGAGAACAAATTCAAGGCAGAGGCAAAGATTTCAGTCAAATTATTTGTATAAGATGTAACAAAGTTGGTCATTATGCTGAATATTGTCGAATCTCTATTGAAAAAATTTCAAAGTTTCATCAACACACGACATAGTTTGCTAATGATCAAGAAGATGATAGCTCAGAATATGTCTTTACTACACATCAAACTTCAGAATCAACAACATTATAGGTCTCCACATATATTAACGGTGATTATGAAGATGCTTGGATCTTAGATACAAAAGAAACACAACACATGACTTTTTGACGTGAATTATTTTGAATTTTCAAAAATGCCATCTCAATTCAATATTTCTTACAGATGATACAAGACACACTCCTTGTGGAAAAGGTGTAGTAAAATTTTGTCTTCCTGGAATTGGAGAAAATTTGATTTCAAACTTTTGGTATGTACCAACTTTTAAGAAGAATTTGTTGTCTTTAGTCATGATTCGACAAGAAGGACATCAAGTTGTTATGGAGGATGGGTTAGTCAAAATAAAATCAATAAAATTATGAAAATATTCATGACAGGATATGAAGATGGAAAATTGTTAAGGATGAAAGGAACAATTATTCCACAGAATTCTGACTTTGCAGGAGAAACAAGTACATATATTTCACCACTAAGGTTGTGGCATGTAAGATATGGAAATTTAAACTTTGAAAGTCTCTCTCAACTTCAAAAACAGGGAATGGTTAAAGGACTTCCAACCTTTAATAAAGAAAATGAGAAATGTGAAGCTTGCATTTATGGGAAACAAAGTCAAGATACTTTTCCAACAAGTTCATGGCGTGAAAACATGCGCTTGAAATTGGTTCATAGTGACATTTGTGGACCTCTACAAACTTGTCTAGGAGGTTGCAGATAATTTTTACTCTTTATTTATGATTTTAGTAGAATGAATTGGGTTTATTTTTTGAAGCAAAAGTCAGAAGCATTCGAAAAGTTTAAAACTTTTCACCAACTTGTTGAGAATGAATTCAAAGAAAATATTGGCACTCTTAGGAAAGATAATGGAGTGGAATTCACTTCTAATTAATTTCAAACTTATTGCAGGGAAAATGGTATAAAAATACATATTAAAAATGTCTACACTCCACAACAAAATGGAGTAGCAAAGAGAATGAATCACACTTTGTTAGGAATGGCAAGATCCATGCTAAATTTCAAAAATTGAAGTCCCATATATTGGGCAGAAGAAATACATACAAAAATATACTTAAGGAACAAGTCTCATACTACTTATACGGATGGAATTACACCTTATGAAGCATGGTTTGGTTGCAAACCTCAAGTTAAACATCTTAGAGTTTTTGGATTAGTGTGGTTTGCCTTATTTAAAAAAGAAAAAAGAACTAAGCTTGATTCACGAAGTTTGAAGTGTACAATGATTAAGTATTCCGATGAGAATAAAGGATATAAAATTTTGTCCAATGGAAACTTTATTGTCAGCAAGGATGTGATTTTTGATGGAACTGTATTGGAAACTAAGGGAGATAAAAGGAAAAGAAAAATGAAAAATCAACCAAGTTCAAAACTTTGGTACGATATTTATTTTCATTCATTTGAAAATGATTCATCCAACCCATATACTTCAACTACAACATCTAGATATTTTGGTAGGTCATCTAAATCTCCTAGAAACAGCAGTACATCTGACAGTGGCTCTCCACCCCTTGAATATTCAGTTGATCGACGAACATCTCTTTCCATAAATCCACTTTACAATGATGATGATTATTTATATCTGCAAACAACTGAACATCAACTGCCAAAATGGGCCATTCAACTTTTGAAATATATCAAGCCAAATGAGAAAAACAAAATAGGCACACGTGAGTCACATAGAAATGACGAAAATTTACCTTGGTAACGAATTATTTTATTGAGCCCTCCACATAAAAATAGGTAATAAACACAAATATTGGAAAAAGGCTATGATTGACGAATACCAGGTAGTAATATAAAACAACACTTGGAAAATTGTTTATTGTCCTCAAAATGTAAAACCCATCGGATGCAAATGGGTTTACAAAATTAAGTACAAGAAAAATGTATACATTGACAAGTACAAAGAAAGACTTGTTGCTAAGGGTTTCGCACAATATGAAGGCATCGATTATGAGGAAACTTTTTCCCCTACAGCTAAATGGAACACCATCCGATTAACACTTTCATTAGTAGCTCATAAAGGATGGAAATTTAATTAGATGGATATTATAAGTTCTTTCCTCAACAAATATTTACATGAAGATGTATATATGATACAACCTCCAGGTTTTGAGATTGAAGGGAAGGAACATAAAATCTGCAAATTGATCAAGGATTTATACGGATTAAAACAAGCTCCATGATCTTGGTATGAAAAAATGGATGAGTACCTTCGCAAAGTTGGCCTTAATCGAAGTGACTCTAATGACACATTATATGTACGCCAGCAAGAAAAAAATCTAGTGATTCTTGTTATGTATGTGGATGATTTGATCCTTACTGGAAACAATAATGATTATATTTTGTAGGTCAAAAAGGAGTTGCAAGATGGTTTTAAGATGACTAATTTGGGGTTATTTCACTACTATCTTAGATTTGAAGTATTCCAACATCTAAACCATATTTTCATTTGTCAAATTAAGTATGCATCTGAACTCCTTTATTGATTTGGAATGCAATTTTGCAAGCATTTTCTTACCCCCACAGAACAAAACTTTAAACTTTTAAAATTTGAAGGGGGGTAAATGGTGGACAACACTACTTATAGACAGTTGATTGGCAGTTTGATCTATCTAAAAACCACTCGTCCATATTTATCTTATGTAATCCATATTATTTCATGCTTTATGCATGAACCACGTGATAGACACTGGAATGCATCCAAAATAGTTATTATATATATCCAAGGAACGAAATATTTTTGTCTTCTTTATAATAAGACTAAGAACTTTGTACTTGGTGGATATTCAGATGTTGATTTTGCTGGAAGTATTGTTGATCGGGCATCAACCTCATATTATTTGAAGAACATGGGGTCAATTGTAGTCTCTTGCAGTTGTAAGAAGAAAGCTACAGTGGCCACTTCTTTAGCAGAAGAAAAGTACATAGCAACATGGGAAGCAACATGTGAAATTGTTTGGTTGCGCATAGTTTTGCAGGAGTTGGGAATTCATCAAGTAGAAGCTACATATTTATTCATCAGAAACCAGTCAACAATAAAGTTTGCTAACAATCTAGTTTTTCATTTCAAAACAAAGCATGTGGATACAAAATATCATTACATCAGATCATTTATTACAAAGTATGTCATCAAGCCAATTTATTGTCCTTCATAAGATCAGATCTTCGATATTTTCACAAAACCACTTGGCGGGATTAAATTTAGTAAGGTCAGGGATGAAATTGGTATCTGTTGTAATGTATATTTGGATCATAGGGGGGAATGTTAGATGATCCAAAATACATAAATATTAGTTTAATATTTAGAATAGAATATTTAATTAAATATTGGAGACTTTTTAGAATAGTGAATTGTTGTAAAAGATATGGCATCTAGAAAGGTGTCATTTCTTAGGCTCCAATTTAGGAAAATAGTTAGTAGAATTGTTAGGATAGCATTTAATGTAAATGGTCACTTGTTAATAAAATAAGTGATCCGTAACTAAATTAGGTTAAGACATATAGCTTATTTAAATCACATTTTCCTGCTTGCAAGTGTGTTGAGTTTTCGTGTGTAAACTCTTGCAAATTTTCTATGTAATTTTTTTTTTCCTTATTAATAAATTTTGTGCCTGAGGAAAATTCCACTATTAATAGCTTCTTTATGGAAATAAATACAATCTGTCATCATGAGCACAAGTTGAGGTTAAGAAGTGCTAATATTATAGATTTCGATTACCTCATCCTCCTTGTTCTGTAACTTGTAATTTGTGTTCCTTCTTAATTTTATTGTATTTACAATTGAGACACTCTGCATTGCGAACTTGGAATGAACATAAGTATTATAATATTGAAAATACTTTTGTGGCCCCTTATCTTAAGGCTTATACTGTTAATATTTAAAGTTTAAACTTTTACCCTTTTGTCCATTCTCCTAAGTTGGGGTGAGTAGCAGTAAATGCATAGAATTTAGAAGATGAAGCATTATAATTTTTAAATGACTATTGCTTTAACTTTACCTCAATCTTCAGGACAAGGTTAAACCTGGTTAAATATATCAAAAATTTAAACACCATTAAAAAAATAAAAGAAAGTTAAAAAATGTTGTTTGACAACCTGCATGTTAGCAGATTATAGTTCATTGTAAAACCATAGAACGAGGAGAACAAGAGGACAACATCAACCATGCAATTAGAGAAAATTTGATATAAAAAATTTAACATTGAATTCCCATGTCATACTGTGTAAGCAAATCAAAATCCTTTAAAATTTCAAAGAGATATAGGTGTGACTACGCACTAACAATTTTTTTTAATAGTATAATTTACCTATCTTAAGAGTGAATGGTGCCCAAGTGGCCCAAAACTACATTAAATATTAAAAATATTATTCTATAAAATTTATAATATTGACAATATTTTTAATGAAGGGTAAATTATGCGTTGAGTGTGTTTTTAATGTCGTGCAACTAATTTAAATTTTAAATTTACTTTTTTTAATTTAAATTTTATTAAATTGCGTGTATAAACATGGTTGTTTTGCTAAAAGTGCATTTATTTGGCCAATTTAAATTTTCATTTAATTTAATTTAATTTAAATTTGATTACATATTGTGTTTATACACACACACAATTATTTATTTTTAATGATACGTAACAAATTTAGATTTTAAATCTACTTTTTAATTTAGCTTTGTGTAATTTAAATTTAATTTAGATTTTAAATTTACTTTTTAATTTAAATTTTATTAAATCTTGTGCTAATAAATTAATGTAAATGTAATATATATACAATTATTTTGATAAACATGACATTTATTTGGGTAATTTTGATAAAAGTAAAATAACAAAAAATGATATAATAAAAAGTTGTCTACATGGAATTATTTCATTAATCTATCGATTTTTTCTTCTAGGGTGAAAATGTGAAGTTGGGTTACACTTTTAGCCTTTCTTTGAGAAAAAACTTTCATTTTTTTCAGTTCTTCAACTTTCTGCAAACTATAACAATTTTTTTGTTTAGAATTTCATTTTGCGATAAAAATAAAAAGTTGTCAGAAATTTTGTTAGCTTTCTATTACTTATTTTTTAGAATTTTTTTATGCACATTTGATATGTCAACTTAACGTTTCTTTGAGTGTGTGTTTTTTAACAATCAAAGGATTCACAGGAAGTCATGTTAATACGCAATGTTGTATTCTTTGAAAATTTGTGTTTTTGAGAAAACAAAATGTGTTACAGCAATCTAGACAGAGTCTACTTCAGTTTCGTCATATTTACAAAGCCAATGGATGCATATCATAATTACTAGAATTTTTTGAACAGGTCCAATATGAAAAAACTGCATATTTTGAGTATGTTTCGCGACGCAAGAAATTTCTTAACATATAAGTTATAAACTAAAAATCTAAAAGCTACCCATTAGAGACGACAGACCAATGTAATGCCCCATAATTTTTTCAATTTTTTTTACAATGTATTTTGGGAGATACAGAATTTTCATTTCATTGAATCACAATGACCCTCAGAAATTATTTGCACCCGTTTTATTACAAAAATAATTAAAATTAGTAAATATTTATGAAATTCCATAAGAGTTATATTTCTTGAAAGTAGATTCAATTCTGAAAATGCTTGTCTTGGTTCTGACAGTTAAATCATAATGTTTCATGGAGCTTAATCAGTCCAAAGTTGCAGAAACGTATTCAAAGATTGGATCTACGTAACTAGTGACGCGTTAGTTTGGCCGAACTTTGAAAAAAAGTTCAGCCAAACTATTTTTTGCACAAACGGGCTGATAAGTCTCACGCCTTCATAGTTCGGCCGAAATTTTTTTCAAATTTCGGCCGAACTTCTGCCCTATTTTCTGTCGGCCGGAAAATTTCACGGAGCCCCTCCAAAAAAAAATTCGCGGCAATATAAATTGCCGCGAAATTATTCATAATTTTCGCACAATTCGCACATTTGGTCTAATTTTACAAAGGTCTTGGTTTGGGTTTAAAGACTTTTCTTGGATATTTGGGTTTAAGGACATTTCTCGGAGGCGGTCTGATTTTGCAAAGAATTGTTTTGGGTTTAAGGAATTTTCTTGGAAGACATTTCTTGGAGGCAGTTTGATTTTGCAAAGAATTATTTTGAGTTTAAGGAATTTTCTTGGATGTACATTCAAAGGACATTTCTTAGAGGTATGTGATACATTTTTTTGGATGTTTTTTGTTCTTCATTTTTTTTGAAAGTATAGATTTGGGCTTAATTTCGAATTCTTGGAGGCGGTCTGATTTTGCAAAGAATTGTTTTGGGTTTAAAGACTTTTCTAGGAGGACATTTCTTGGAGGTGGTCTGATTTTGCAAAGAATTGTTTTGGGTTTAAGGAATTTTGTTAGACGTACATTCAAAGGACATTTCTTTGAGGTATGTAATGCATTTTTTTGGATATTTTTTGTGCTTTGTTTTTTTTGAAAGTATGGATTTGGGCTTAATTTCGAAAAGGCATTTTCTGGAAGTATTTTTTGAAGTATTTTTAAAGTGACCTTTTTTTTTTAAGTTGGAGGCATTTTTTGAAGTGACATTTTTTTAGAGTACATGTTTTGAGTTGAAGTAAATCTTTTGAGCTTCGTTTCATTTTTATAAGACCTTTTTTTCTCGGATTTTTTAAAGTAAGTGTTTTGGATTGGAGTGTATATTTTTTGCAAAATTTTTAAAATGAGTTTTTTTTTAATTTAATATTTTGTGATGTTTTTTCTAATTGAGTTATTGTCTAAATTTTTGAAGGAAATTTTTTGAACTTCATACTCTATTATCATGGGAAACTGAAGGAATTGTGCGAGAAAATATGATCGAAAAAGAGACCCTGAGGAACGTAGAGAAGAGATGAGACAATCTCGCAAAAGAAAGATAGAAGCACTCTCAAATATTGAAGGGGAAAATCAACCTCAACTAGAAATTGAAGCAGGTTTGTAAATGTAAATATTATGATCTATTGATATATTTAAAATTTTACTATTTTAAAATGTGAAGCTTAATTTTTATTTGATGAACTAATTTGAAAAATATTTCGCAATGTAAACAAAGAGAGATATTCCTCAAAACATTGATGATGAGATACAAAATTTTGAAAGACAAAGTGAAAGAGATATTGAATCAGTGATTGAAGATGGTTTCTTTATTGAAAGAAATTCAAGTGAAGAAATTAAATCACAAGGTATGTGTGTGTGTGTGTGTGGTGTGTGTGTGTATTGAACACATGCACGTATTATTAAAATTATACATATATTTATTAATTTAGTTATTTATTCGAATATGTACAAATGAAATCAGTGTCGATGATGAGATGTTAGAAAATGTTGACACTCACACATATGGAGATAAAAAACCTAACCATTATATATGATATCGTGTTAACCACATTTTTTAAACATATTTCATAAAGGAGCAGGTAACAGTTCAAGCTCAAAATTTGAAAGGTATCCTATCATTAAGGAAATTAAAAGAAGCTACGACACTACTAGGTATTCAAAAGTCAACCAAAGATAAAAAATGAAGGAAAATGTGATACAAAATATAAGTAGTGCTGTAAATTCAATTAGGAGATCTAGACAGAAAAATGTTTCAATTGTACGTTGAGGAATACATATGGCAGTGGTTTCATAAAGTACTAAAGAGAATCATTTGGTAACATCTATAGCACGAGCATTAGGAACGTCGCAAAAAACTTTGCACAAACATCGGAAATTTCGGCTGCAAATAGATTTAAATGATGAATTCGCTTGTTGGAGAGCTATTTGTAGGAAACCATACAAAGATAGACTTGGAGAAAATGTTAAAAAAATAATATATGAATATTGGAAGAACAATTTGTTTTCTTCGCCAACTGCAAATCATGTGATGCGAAGAAGAATAGCACAAAATCAGTACGAAGAACATGAAAAATATATCTTGGAAACCACTCAGATAGAGTTATTCAACAAGTTCAAAGAAGAGAATTGTGAAATTCATGTTTCAATCAGTGATTTTGTTCAAAAAAAACCATGCTATGTAAAACCTATCACCATACGCGACACTTTTTTTTGTCGTTATCGTGTGGAATTTGAGTTATATTATGACACATTCCTTGATTTTGGTAGAACATTATGGAAGGATTCACCTCCTCCTTCCACCATCCGTGATTTCATATCTCAAATTATATGTGAAAGAGAAAGTGATGAACTATCTTACAAAAAGAAATGTGTTGATGGTAAAAAATGCAATGATTGTGGAAATTTGACTAAATTTCGAAACAAATATCATACTGATATAAATGATCAATCATTTTCCAACATGAAAGTGAAATGGAAGAGATATGAATATATTCATACATCGATTTAAGGTGAAAATAGTGTTAAAAGAAGTGAATTACGAGAAGACGAAATTTACACCAAGCATTCCCATAGAGCTCAATGTCAAGACTTGCAATTCAAAAAATCTCGTGAAGTTTTTCCACCAGGGACCATTTTGTCAGTGATTGATTTTGCAGAAAAATACACATTTGTTCCACAAAAAGAAATTCAGAGTGAATACTATCATTCTGACCAAGTCTCCATGCTCGTCCATATTCTATATAGACATGCTGAACAAAACTTCGATCATATAGAAAGCACGAGTGAAAATCGACATATCATTAAAGAATATCACTTTTATATCAATGACGATCGTACACATGATACATATTTTATACAACATTGTTTTTGAAAAATTTATGATTCCTTGAAAAATTGTGGAATAACATTCAATGAACATTGGATATGGTCAAACGGATGCACAGGTCAATTCAAATCTGCACGATCATTATTTTGGTTGTGTTGTCTTTATAAGAAAACATGCATTAAACATTGTTGGAATTTCTTTGAGATTGGCCATGGAAAAGGAGAACATGATGGTGCAGGGGCATGCATAAAACGAGCACTTCGAAGATATCAAATAAACCCCTCTGCAAGCCGACTTGTGGATGTGAAAGAAGTTGCTCAATGGTGCATCGCTGCTCTAAGCCATGAGACTAACCCATCAAGGGAAGTGCGAAGGTACATTCAATTTAATTTTTATTGGAAATCTAATTTTATCATGCAATGATTATCTTTGATTGTGTTTTGATATCATATTTACATTCTTCTTTGAATTTTCCATATAAAGGTTTTTCTGGCATATTGGGATCGAAGACGTAGATAGATCAATTGGAAATGACATTGAAACAATAAAAGGGACTCGAAAATTGCATTCAATTAAAACAAAGTTGTCTAGAAATGTGTTTGCATTGGATAAAAGAAAATATTCTTGTTTTTATCATGTTTGCATAGACAACACAAAATCCAATGACGTTTGTGAAAACAATATGTATGCAAACGATTGGAAACATACAGAGCTAAATACGAAGGGAAAAATGTCTGTTGCAATATTTGAAGAAATGCAATCAGAGGAAACTACAATATCATCCGATGGTGATCGAGTTTATGATCTTGTTATAGAAGGTAAAATTTTTATATTAGAAAAAACACATGTAAACAAATTTGTACAAATTCAATGAAAAAAATATTGAAATTGATGGCAACTTCAACGTGGTTGGTTAGCATCTTCTTCGCCCTGAAACTGTTGAGACCCAGAATGACCCTGTTGAGAACCAGCACCACCAGCCGTTGATTTTCCTCCAGGGGAATAAATGTCACCACCTTCACTCAACCTGATACCACTCATTAATGACCATCTAAAGGGATTTGAACCACCACCAACCTCTTCAGACGAGAGAGAAGCTTCATAAACAAATACGAATTTATAATCAATTGAAAAATACATTCATGTGTACATATAAATACATGTACATATTCATTGATTAAATTGCGTGAACCATACCACGACTGGGTGAACCATGGGCATGCTCCATGGATAGAGTAGAGACCCGTTTCCTCTTAGCTCCTAAAAAATAAAAAATGAAACTTATTAACAACTAATTTAACTCACAAAGTTAATAAAAAATCAATTCCATATGTACAGACATGTGTGGAGATTTAAGATTATATTTAAATACCATGAACGTCCCCCGATCCCTGATCCCCCATATGGGATGTTGATCTTCGTTGTTCATCCTCCATGATATATATAGCTATTGGTGGACATTTACACAAAATAAATTTCAGAAAATTAATGTAATTTAGTGTACACAAATTATGTAGAACACAACTTTCAAAGCACTAATTGATGTGTGAAACTCAATTTAAGCAACAAAAAAAATTATAAAAATGATAACTTCACCAAATTGCGCTTTACATGGTGGGAGCACACTTGGTATAAAATTGAAAAAAACACATGGTAATTAAAAAAAAAGTGAAACTGCATTTAAACAAACTCCATTTAAACAAAAATTTGTTGAAGTCCCCGCATTTTAATTTTATAAAAATGTGAAGTTCACCACTTGTTGCAAATGTTAAGTTCACCAAGTTGTGCTTTACATGGTGTGGTGGGAGCACACTTAGTATATAATTGAAAAAAGCACATGGTCAATAAAAAAGATGCATTTATAAGTACACAACACACACATATCCAAGATATGTTACAATGTCCATCAATAAATTTTGAAGGAGAGCGTCTCAACACTAATTCATCTTTGAGAGATGAATCTTGAATTTTTGAAGAAGAGCATCTCAAAACCAATTCATATTTGAGAAATGAATCTTGCATTGGAATTGCTCTATATAATTCTAATTCATCTTTGATAGATGAATCCTGAATTGGCATTTCCCCACGCAATATATCAGCAGACATCTTATTCACATTTGTACAATGCCTTACACTAAAAAATTGAAATTGGCTAACAATATTGTTTGCTATTCCTTGCAGTTCTTTTAGCCTCTCCTTATTAACTTGGCACACGCAATTCATCTGGTTGCACATGTTGTCGACAATTGTTGTCTACCCTAGAGACAGTCTAGAGCTGCCATAGACCAGTGCCTAGGACATCTTAGCATAGCAGGAGGCATATAATAAGGTTGGGTTTTCAATCCAAAGGCTCTCCTACTATCTCTTGATAAACAAGGAAATTGATTTAAAATGGGACCAGCAATCACAGAAACTGTCACAAGAAAAGTAATGTTATAGAGGCACAATGCAAAGCTCCAATATAAAAGCATCAGATAGTTAAGAGACAATTTACTGTAAAGAGGGCCAATTCAAATAATATGTCACAGAAATCAAATATCAGAAGGTGTATGGAGGGAAAGAAACACAACAAGATATTAGTTAACTTTGGTCTGATACCCAAATACACAACAGAATCACATATGGGCTTATCATCCTAAGAATCCATATGTGACAATGGCATTTTAAAAGAACCCTCCCAAAGTAACTAATATAGCAAAAAGATGAATGAAATGAGCATGAAACAGTATATCATGCCTGAGCCATATTTAAAGCGCTTGATTGATTCAAGTATGGACATCAACTAGGATGAATCCTTACCTAAATCCAGTGAGCCACTCGCATTCCAGTAACATGATACAAGAAGATGTATGAAATGAAATATTGTATTAAACACATAAGAGAAGTTTACATACTGTGAGATATCAAAGACCAGAATCCTCTAAACAGACAGAACTCCTCCTCACTGAGACCCTACGGGCTCTGAGCCTCAATACAAAAACTTTACAAGATGTATACAAAAATGCCTTTCACAGAACAATTTCTGATAAGAGTCTGGAACCCCTACAATGACTTTTTTACTCCTTTTTATAGAGGAAGAAGAAGAAAAAATTAATAAAAGAAGTAGGTGAAACATTTAATTGTTAAGCTTGAACAAAATGGTGGAAGCATTCGCGCCCTTGTTGCTAAATTAATATGCTGCGCCATAGGTACTCTAAGGCCGGCTCCATGAAATAAATGTTGTAGGTGCAAATTTCTCCAGGGATAAGACATGAAGAATAAAATATGTAACATTCTATACTTTCCTGAAGAGAATTTGGCTGAAATAAACCCTGAGGACATTGTTTTCTGTGAAAAGATCTTTCTTGTAATCTGCATGGTCTTCGATCTGGTACTTTGCCTCCAAAATGGTATGTAAGAGCCCCAAATTCCTTAAATATGTTTCTTAAATCCCCTGCTCCTCGCTGATGTTTTCTATCTGCGCCATTAATTCTTCGTCTGCTCAACCTGTGCATTTGAATGACCTTGGAGGGTTTGATAGATTTAAACCCTAGCTTTTTAATGGATGTCATGTCAGCATATCTTTCGGGATCCTTGCTCCATAATTCTGCATTTGATAATTGGTCCTCTGGAGCATACTCGACTTCTGTGGTGATGGACGTAAATTCTGATGGTTCTCCATCACCATAAACCTACAAAACCCAAAAAATGGTTAAAGAAAACCAGGCGCCAGGGTAATGGATAAGGCAGTGACCACAGAGTGGGGATATGGACTGAGTGAAATGATGAGGAGAAGCAGGGTGACAGAGGAATGAAGGGTGGCAATGAGAAACATGGTGGGACGATGCTGTGTGGAAGAGGCGGAGACAAAAAACATAGACATGTAAACGATGCATGGAAATGGTGGAGGTGAACGCGAATGACACGTGGGCGCATGAGAGACTATACGGAAGGAGTGACGTGGAGGTGGACTCGGTCAATCGACGAGGTGTGTAAACAATCCTGGGCCATACGATCAAAAACAGGATCGACGGTTGATATTATGTTGGGCGGTGGTGAGATGGTGGGCCACGGGTGATATAGATGTGAGTTAAAAGCTGCACAACTTTGGAGAATAATCGTCGTTGGATTGAGCACCCAAGATTGGACGGTCCACATAAATTTCGCTGCATGTCTTGAGTCGGACGATAATGCGCGATGAGGAGCGGTTTTGGCACCGTACTCAGGGACGCGTGGCGGGCGCTCAATGGAATCGATCCGATTCAGAGAATATCGCTCGCCTGCGAAAGGAAGTGCGATGAAAACAAGCCTAGTTTTGAGCGATGGACACGGGGTGGGGACCACTAGGGAAATAGGCAGCAGACCGTTGATCTTTTCTTAATCGGGCGGCTGAGAATCCACACGATAACCATATACGGTAAGCACCCTTTTGGTTTGGCACAGGGTTACGCGCCCGGGTCACGTGAAGGACTGGCTGTAGGGGGCTAAGCCTAAGAGGGCTTCGGATTCAAACTCTTTCAACAGTGAGCCTTTCGGCCCTCGATTACGAAATCTGGGTGCGAAGGAGGGCAACGATAAGCGAAAACGGGTCTCTTAGGCCGCGGTAGGAAATTTGAAAGGTTTTAGGAGGGGCTAATGGCCAAAAATTTGGATGAGGGGGCTAACATGTACAACATCGGCTCCATTTGGGGACGGCGCGTTCATACCTGGACACATCGAGAACTTGCAGATTGTCTATTTATCTTTCTGTTAGCTATGCCGTGCGACCTTGCTGCACTTCTCTTCACAATTAGTCAGCACACATCCCTTACTGAAACAAGAACTAAAACCAAAACTTATATACAATTATGGTACAGCAGGCATTCCCTTCCTGAATTAGAATTGGAAATAGGGTTTCAGAAATTGGCTGTTTACAGGGGCATCCAGCACGTCGCCCTGTAAATTCTCCAGTAAAAAGGTGTTATTACCTCCCTGTTCCACAATTTTAAATGGGCAGAACCAGAGTGGGTCAAATTCGCCATGTTTTCCCTTCTCAGCTCTCCGGACATCCCATCTGAGAACCAGATCACCAATCTGCGGCTTTCTGTCTTTAGCATGCTGATCAAATATGTTTTTCATTTTTTCCTGATATTCAGCTAACCTCTGGTTCACCTGGTCTCATGTTTCCTCTAATTCCACCAATTGATTGATTCTTCTGACCATATCATCTGGTTCTTCCTGAATTTCCTGCATGAAACGTGCCACTGGAAAAACCAGCTGCACAGGAAACACTGTTGCTCGTCCATACACCAGCTCATATGGAGATTTTCCAGTTGCTCTCTTGCTGGTTATTCTATTTTCCCATAGAGCAAACTTCAATTGGGAATCCCAATTCCTCTGATTTTCATTGATTGTTTTCTTCAGGGCCCTCACTAGAGTTTTGTTAGAAGATTCTGCCAGACCGTTCCCCTGAGGATAATAAGCTGTGGAGTGCTTCAAGGTGATATTATATTGCTGGCAGAAATTTACAAATTTTGCAGATTTGAAGGCCTGTGCATTATCAGTCACTATTCTGGTAGGGCAGCCAAACCTGGATATGATGTTTTCCTCCATGAACTTTATGATGACCGTGTCAGTAGCATTTCTTGCAGGTATGGCTTCCACCCATTTTGTAAAATAATCTGTGGTTGTTAATATCCATTTATGTTGTCCACTTGATGGGGGATGTATTTCTCCAATAAAATCTATTCCCCATTGTTGAAATGGCTCATTCACATGAACTGGAATCAGGGGAAGAGCTGCCACTTTCTGTCTCTCAGCAAATTTCTGACACTTATCACATGCTCTGACCCAAGTAAAAACATCCCCAAATAACTTAGGCCAGTAGAAACCAGCTTTCAGTATTTTATGTGCTGTGGCTCTACAGCTGTAGTGGCCTCCACAAATTCCTTCATGAAATTCCTTCATTATACTTTCTACTTCATCCTCTGTGAGGCACAATAATAGGATGCCTGAAGGATCTCTCCAGTACAATTGGCCATTAGCAACTATGCACTTTTGTGATTTTAATCTCAAAGCCCTGTATTTTGCTTTATCACAGCTGGGTGGACAACTGAGTGTCAAAAGGTATTCAACTATTTCTTTGTACCATGGACTAGTGAGATACTTCATGTGTACTTTCTGAGTAGCCATCTCCAGTCCTTGCTGCTCTTTCTCGTCCTCAGACTCTTCATTAGAAACCATAGAAAATTTTATGCCCGGAGCCTGGTGGTTTGATTCTGTCAAGATCCTTGCTAGCCCCTGTCCTTTTATCAGCTTGGTGGGGCGAATGTCCAGATCATACTCCTGTATTTTTGCAATCCATCTTCCTCTTTTGCCTTCACTGTCTCCCTGAACAAGGATATCCTTTACAGCTACAATAGGGACAAATGCAGTGATGTGAGACTGCAAAACATATGTTCTAAATTCTTTGAGGGATTTTACCAGGGCATATGCATGTTTTTCTAATATTTCATATTTCAATTCTGCATCATGAAGCACCTGAATGAAGAAGGTGATAGGCTGCTCATATCCATCTTGATTTTTCTGCAATAACACTCCAGCTACTGTATGAGGTGAAGCAAAAGAAAAGATCATAAACGGTCTAGTATAATCAGGTCCAGCCAGCACAGGGGCTTCAGCAAATGCAGCTTTAATTCTAGCATAGGCCTCCCGTGACTCTTGTGACCATTTCACCTCATTGTTCTTTTTCAGAATATCAGTTATATGCCTAACTATTTCAGCATAGTTAGGGATGAATCTTCTCAGAAAATTTATTCGTCCTAAAAAAACTTGTACTTATTTTTTATTTCTAGGGAGAGGAATACCATTTATGACTTCTACTCTTTTAGGATCTACTCTCACCCCATCTTTAGTGACAATGTGCCCCAAAATTTTTCCTTCCTCTAATGCAAATAAAGACTTTTGCGGGTTAAGAGAAATGCCATACCTTCTGCATTTTTCAAAAGTTCCTCGTAAATGTTCAATGTGTTCAGCATCATTTTTTGAAAACACTGTAATGTCATCAAGGTACACCACCAAAAATTTATCCTGCTCACCCACAAAAGCAATGTCCATGGCCCTCTGAAAGGTAGCTCCTGCATTAATCAGCCCGAAAGGCATCCTAGCATACATGAATGTTCCCCATGGTGTGGTGAAAGAAGTCTTCTTTTGATCTTCTGGAAACACAGCTACCTGATTATAGCCAGAAAAACCATCCATCATTGACATTCTAGAGGCTCCCACCACTTTCTGCAGGATGTGGTCCATCTTAGGCAGTGGATAATTATCCTTTAGTGATGCTCTATTTAAATTCCTGAAATCCACACATAGCCTTATTTCTCCATTTTTCTTTCGGACAGGGACCAAATTAGCAACCCATTCAGAGTACCTTAATGGCACTATTATTTTGGCCTTTAGCCGCTTCTTGATTTCTTTTTCAATGGAGGGAAGCAGCAGAGGATTTATCTGCCTAAGCTTCTGCTTATAAGGTTTTGCATCTTCCCTCAAAGGAATCTTATGCTGCATTATGTTAACATCAAATGTTTTAAGGTCCTGATAGGACCACGCAAATACATCTTTATAAGATTGAAACAATTTCAGGTATCTTTCTTTATATTCCTCTGGGACCTTCTTAGATAGCTTTACAATTTTAGGCTCAACGTTGGTACCTAGATTCAGATCTTCGACTTGATCTTCTTCTATTACTTTATTATGCTGCAATGGAACATCATTTTTGTCAAATAATCTTTCTAGAGGCACCAGCCCTCTAGGTATAACATTCCCTTTTAATTGCAACACTTTACTTCCTGCCATTTTCTCTTCCCACTTATTTCCTGAGACATTCTCAGCCTCATCTTCTTCACCATCATCAATCTCCATATTGGAGAATTCTCCCACTGTCTCTAGGAATTTCTTTATCTGTTCATCATCTTCAAATACCTGCCAGTGCTTAATATTATCTGGGATTGATGGTCTATAACGTACCTCAATTTCATATCTCAAGAGGGGGTTCTGAGGAGGACGAAATGTACTAGCAGCTACAGCAAGTGAATCTGCCATTCTATTTTGCTCCCGGGGCATGAACTGGATATTGAATGCTGAGAAGAAATTGTCTACCATGTCCCACACTTCATTCCTGTATGCTCTCAGCTGGGGGTGTTTGTTTTGACACTGATTTCTGACTTGCCTGACCACCAGCTCAGAATCTCCCAGAGCTTTTAAACTCTGTATACCCATGCTCCTGGCTGTTTTCAATCCTAACAGCAGTGCCTCATATTCATCTACATTATTAGTAGCCTCATATTCCAATTTAAAAGACAGTGGCACCCATTTTCCTATAGGAGAAATTAATAATACTCCAGCCCCATTGCCTTCTCTTGAATTTTCTCCATCAAAATGTAGAGTCCATACTCCTGCCTCATTGTTTTTTAAAGGCTGCTCAGTTTTGATTTGACGGAAGGAAGGTTCATGAGCATATTTTTGATCTTCTTCTAACATCAAACATGAAAAATCTCCCTCCTTGCTGTAGACTGGTGTATTTTCTGAGCTGTCAGCCTTTGTAACCATCTTCACAAATCTGGTTTCTCTGTACAACCTCCTCTCCTGGCCACCAAAAATAGTGATAGTGGCATAGGTTAAATCCATCTTGATTGACCCACCAATTATTGTTCCCCAGGACCTTGACAACAGCATGCCAAAGCGAGCTGGGATGTCAGCCACCACAATGTCCATTACTACGCTTTTTGCTGGAATTTGGGCCAGATTGACCACTAAATCTTTAATCATCCCCAAGCATTTAACTCTTTTGGAATCAAATGAATATAGGTCTTTATATGGACGTGTGATTTGTAGCCCTAGTTGTTCCATGACTGACAAAGGCATAAGATTATGGGAAGCACTAGAATCTAACATAAAAGTGTGTAACATCAGGTCATGAATAACTAGAGACACATAGAAAGGAGGAGTAGAGGGGTCTATCTCCTCGACATGTGGGCCAAAGACTACCATGGGTCTTTCTTCTTGAAGATTTAGACTATCTGGAATTATTGGTGCTTCAGGAGGAAGTAATAAATAATTAACTTGAGATTGATATACATGTTGTTTTAACAGTTCAGTCAAAGGGACTGGGATTTTGACTTTCTCAAGTTCTTTTTTCAAATTAAAAGCAGGAGGGGGATTTTCTATTATAACTTCTTTTGACTCTTTATTTTCAGCTGAAGGTTTAACATCTTTTGATACAGGCTCAGCATTAGGAGGGGTGGCTACTTTTGAAGAAGAAGGAATTTGATCAACAGACTGCAAAGGTTTGTTCAGAGGACTCTTACCTTTATCTGTGACTTTCTTCGTTGTTGACTCCTTTTGAGTAGGAGCTTCCTTCTGGGGAGGCTCTTCTTCATGATCTTGAGTCCGAGTTCTCTTTCTGGAGGATCTGAGATCATATCTCCTATTAAAATGTGCTTGCATGAAATCATTGAACTGTTTGCAATAGTGATCAATTTCTGCATCTTCTGTGTCTCTGATCTCCTCTTCTTCTTCTTGCAATGGGCATTCTATTTCATCATTATTTGAAAAAGAAAGATTTTCATTTTGCAGTTCATAGGTAGCATCATCAGTGGAGTCATCTACTAGGCCTTCCAGGTACAATGGGTGTGGTACCTGATCCTGTTTCTCCTTTGCCTCCCTTGGCAATATTTGCAGGGGTGGCTTTCTATACTGAGGATTGTAACCTCTGTTTGGAGCATTATAAAAATTCTTGGGGGATGTATTCTTGGCCTCTAGTTCTAGCTTGACCATATTTTTAATCATCTTGATTATTTCCTCCATTTTATCTGAATCTTTATCCTGATTAGAAGTAGATACTTCTTCTTTGCCTCTTCTTCTGGTATCTTGTTCAGCTTTTCCTTTTAATTTCCATTGGAGGAAAAGTTTGATTCCAATTCAAGAGCATCTAACTGAGCATCATCTAGGGTGGCAAGCTTTCTTTCTCTAAGGGAGAAACCAAAATCTGAGTCAAAAGTTGCTATGAAAACAACTTTAGCAGCATTCTGATGAGGCTTCATATCTGCAGGGAGGTTTAGATATAACTTATTGAACCTCTTAATAAACTCTGACACCCCTTCGTTATGTTTCTTCTTGAGTGTATTGAATTCAGTGAGACACTGTCTGTGATCTTTCTTTTCTCCCCATTTTCTGAGAAAATTATTTTCCATATCATCCCAAGTGGTTACTGAATGGTTTCCCAATGTCTTGAACCATTTTCTGGCTTCACCGTCCAAAGATTGCACAAATAATCTTAAGACCACATCTAAATGTTCAACATTAAAGTTCTCTGCAAAAGAGCAGAAAGTCTCAAGGTGTTTCTGAGCATCGATTTCATTTTCTCCAGTGAATCTGGGCAATACCTTCAAGTAATCCTGTGGCATATCATTTAGCACCTGAGGTAATGCCAGGGGAGCATATTTATTGAGCAAAAAGGCAGGAACATTAGCCATTGGAGGAGGTGGGGGTTGTGCAACAATCTGGTGTACAAATGAAGGAAGAGGAGTAGGCGGAAGTGGAGTATGAATAACGATGGGAATATATTGTGTAACAGCCTGAGGCGTAGATGGAAACAATTCATGGTTAACAGGGGCTACTTCTATAACTTCTTTAACTTCTTTAGCCTCAGGGGTAGGACAAAAGTTCTCTTTGGTTCTAGCACTTCCCCTGGGTGGGCTATCCGAGTAATATTCAGGATTTTCTTCAGTGGAGTCGAGATTTCCTACTGGAACTTCTTGAAAAGAAGAAGATGGACAATCTTCTTCGAAAAACTCAGGGATTTCAGCACGGGTTGATTTCCTCTCTTTCCAACTTCTTCCGTGTATAATATTCTATGGGTCAGACACAGAGGGTCTCTTCGATTTGGACGTATCTGACCTTAAATGTGGCTTTCGAGGAGCCAGGACTACCAATAGATTTATCAAATGAATAACAGTGTGGAGTCGCCAAGGTGAGAGATATGCAACTCTTCAACTCTCTGTGCTCACCTGATTAGAGAGTGAATAAATATTGTCGAGGCCTAGGGAAACTGATATTCTTAAATTCGTCCCCGGCAACGGCGCTAGAAAGATGTTGTCGACAATTTTTGTCTACCCTAGAGACAGTCTAGAGCTGCCATAGACCAATGCCTAGGACATCTTAGCATAGCAGGAGGCATATAATAAGGTTGGGTTGTCAATCCAAAGGCTCTCCTACTATCTCTTGATAAACAAGGAAATTGATTTAAAATGGGACCAACAATCACAGAAACTGTCACAGGGAAAGTAATGTTGCAGAGGCACAATGCAAAGCTCCAATATAAAATCATCATATAGTTAAGAGACAATTTACTGTAAAGAGGGCCAATTCAAATAATATGTCACAGAAATCAAATATCAGAAAGTGTATGGAGGGAAAGAAACGCAAGAGGATATTAGTTAACTTTGGTCTGATACCCAGATACACAACAGAACCACATATGGGCTTATCATCCTAAGAATCCATATGTGACAATGGTGTTTTAAAAGCACCCTCCCAAAGTAACTAATATAGCAGAAAGATGAATGAAATGAGCATGAAACAGTATATCATGCCTGAGCCATATTTAAAGCGCTTGACTGATTCAAGTATGGGCATCAACTAGGATGAATCCTTTCCTAAAGCCAGTGAGCCACTCGCATTCCAGTAACATGATACAAGAAGATGTATGAAATGAAATATTATATTAAACACATAAGAGAAGTTTACATACTGTGAGATATCAAAGACCAGAATCCTCTAAACAGACAGAACTCCTCCTCACTGAGACCCTACGGGCTCTGAGCCTCAATACAAAAACTTTACAAGATGTATACAAAAATGCCTTTCACAGCACAATTTCTGATAAGAGTCTGGAACCCCTACAATGACTTTTTTCTTTTTTTTTATAGAGGAAGAAGAAGAAAAAACTAATAAAAGAAGTAGGTGAAACATTTAATTGTTAAGCTTGAACAAAATGGTGGAAGCATTCGCGCCCTTGTTGCTAAATTAATATGTTGCGCCATAGGTACTCTAAGGCCGGCTCCATGAAATAAATGCTGTAGGTGCAAATTTCTCCAGGGATAAGACATGAAGAATAAAATATGTAACATTATGTACTTTCCTGAAGAGAATTTGGCTGAAATAAACCCTGAGGACATTGTTTTCTGTGAAAACATATTTATAGTAATCTGCATGGTCTTCGATCTGGTACTTTGCCTCCAAAATGGTATGTAAGAGCCCCAAAGTCCTTAAATACGTTTCTTAAATCCCTTGCTCCTCGTTGATGTTTTCTATCTGCGCCATTAATTCTTCGTCTACTCAACCTGTGCATTTGAATGACCTTGGAGGGTTTGATAGATTTAAACCCTGGCTTTTTAATGGATGTCATGTCATCATATCTTCTCGGATCCTTGCTCCATAATTCTGCATTTGATAATTGGTCCTCTGGAGCGTACTCGACTTCTGTGGTGATGGACGTAAATTCTGATGGTTCTCCATTGCCATAAAGCTGCAAAACCCAAAAAATGGTTAAAGAAAACCAGGCGCCAAGGTAATGGATAAGGCAGTGACCACAGAGTGGGGATATGGACTGAGTGAAATGATGAGGAGAATCAGGGTGACAGAGGAATGAAGGGTGGCAACGAGAAACATGGTGGGACGATGTTGTGTGGAAGAGGCGGAGACAGACAACATAGACATGTAAACGATGCATGGAAATGGTGGAGGTGAACGCGAATGACACATGGGCGCATGAGAGACTCTATGGAAGGAGTGACGTGGAGGTGGACTTGGTCAACTGACGAGGTGTGCGAACAATCCTGGGCCATACGATCAAAAACGGTATCGACGGTTGATATTATGTCGGGCGGTGGTGAGATGGTGGGCCACGGGTGATATAGACGTGAGTTAAAAGCTGCACAACTCTGGAGAATAATCGACGTTGGATTGAGCGCCCAAGATCAGACGGTCCACATAAATTTCGCTGCATGTCTTGATTCGGACGATAATGCGCGATGAGGAGCGGTTTTGGCACCGTACTCAGGGACGCGTGGCAGGCGCTCAATGGAATCGCTCCGATTTAGAGAATACAGCTCGCCTGTGAAAGGCAGTGCGATGAAAACAAGCCTGGTTTTGAGCGATGGACACGAGGTGGGGACCACTAGGGAAATAGGCAGCGTACCATTGATCTTTGCTTAATCAGGTGGCTGAGAATCCACCCGATAACCATATACGGTAAGCACCCTTTTGGTTTGGCACAGGGTTACGCGCCCGGGTCATGTGAAGGACTGGCTGTAGGGGGCTAAGCCTAAGAGGGCTTCTGATTCAAACTCTTTCAACAGTGAGCCTTTCGGCCCTCGATTACGAAATCTGGGTGTGAAGGAGGGCAACGATAAGCGAAAATGGTTCTCTTAGGCCGCGGTAGGAAATTTGAAAGGTTTCAGGAGGGGCTAATGGCCAAAAATTTGGATGAGGGGGCTAACATGTACAACAGCACACAAGTTCAGAATTGGTGAAAAATACAATTCCATTTGATCCATACTCCATCGTTGTTCCCAAGCCTTCTATCAATCCAATATAATATGCCTCGTTGTTTGTTGTTCTTCCCAGTATATTCATTTTCCTTTGGACGACTTTGCTAGTCGCAATATTGGAAAGCACATATGTAATCACTACTTTCTCTGAATTGGGATAGCAAGAAACTTCTATGCATAATTTCCATTTTTCAACCATATTTAATGGTTTTCTTATCCCTGAAAAAAAACAAATTCAATAAAAAAAAAATTGACATTTATTGCAAATGCATGGGAGAAATGACATAAGATCATGAGGTAAACAACATGTGCATGGTTTATCTTTAAGTTTGACTTAAAAAGTTTATGGTCTAGAATTCACATCTAAAATTAATGGGAGGAAGCCTTTAGTTTGTGGGAGAAATGACAAATGTACATAGTTTACCTTAAAGTGGTTGTGTTTTATGGATATTAAAATGAAGAACTTATATTTAGATCTATTCTAGAGATTAACTGTAGGGGCATTTACTAAATATGTCACCTTTCATAAAAGATGATATCCAGAGGCTACTTGGCCCTTTACAGACTCTGCCTATAGAACTTGTAGAAGTTAAGAAATTTACATTGACAAATTTACTTGTGAGAAATTTACATTGACAACATATAGAGATTCAGCTAGGCTTGTGAAAATTACAAGTGGACAATGTATAATTCTACTTAGAAGAGTCTTTGGTTTAATGGTTAAGAAAGAAAGAGTCGTTACTTTCTCTATCTAGAGTAGAAGTGCAATACATAGTAGTTACTTCTTTTTGAGTGCTTTGGATGAAATGGGCTCTACAAGATATTAAGGTAAAAAAAATTTTGAGTGAGTAGAAGTGGAATACACTTTTTGTGTGTTTTGGATGAAATGGGCTCTACAATATATTAAGGTAAATCTATATATCTATTAAGTGTTTCAATGTAAGTGTAATAATAATTTAAAAAATAAAATATTCTACTTCCTTCAATCACTATTTACATATCATCATAAAGTACCACTTCCTCACACAACAAGTCTTTGAGAAAATAGTGAAGATGGAATACATACCCACAAAGCCTCTTGTTAGAGAAGCATTTGAATATGTGAGAAACAAATTAGGAATAGTTCTTGTAAATTATTTTGTTAGAGAAACATTTGGACATGTGAGAAACAAATTAGGGATATTTCTTGTAAATTATTGTCACATATTTGACTTCAAAAGAAGAGCCTATGAAATTGAGTGCAATATCTATGTGGGAGAGTACACAATATCTAAGGGGGAGAATACAATATATTTGACTTCAAAAGAAGAGCCTATGAAATTTAGTGCAATATCTATGTGGGAGAGTACACAATATCTAAGGGGGAGAATAGATATAAGGAAGGAATAAAAAGAGTAACAAAAAGCATATGATTGTGTCAATAATTTGATAATTTGAAGTAGTCAAGAAAGATAACAAAGGACCATCAAAATTGAGTGCAATATCTATGTGGGAGAGTACACAATATCTAAGGGGGAGAATACAATATAAGGAATTAAAAGAGTAATAAGAAGCATATGATTGTGTCAATAATTTGAAGTTGTCAAGAAAGATAACAAAGTAGTCAAGAAAGATAACAAAGGACCATCATCAAATTCAAATTGAAAGATCAAGTAGTCTTCTTCATGAAGAAGAAGCATTAACTAGGTTCATCATTTAAAGGGTTCATTTTTTAATGAAAAATTTTATGAAAAAAAAGTACATACATGTACATATATAATTTATATAAACATGTAAATAAATATTCTCAAATGTACACGGTAGTATTATAAATTTTCATATCTAGTTATAAATTTTCATATCTAATTAATAGATGTTGAAGATGAGTCTAGCTCATTCTTTATTGGCATTATCATAACATTCTCAAAAGCTCCTCCTGAATCTAAAAATGAATATGGAATGAATCATTGTACATTATTATAAATCTTGTATTTAAATGACATTTGATCTATGAATAATATGGAATGAATCATTAAAAAGATATCCCTTTTGAATACAATGGAAGCGCTAAACTCTCACAGAATTCACCCTCTTTGGATCGCAGCAGGGGACTTCAATATGATAACCAGAATGGAAGAACGAACAGGTGGAAGAACCAGACCGGATCCGGAAAGTGTTCACTTCAAAGACTTCATAACCAACAGCTGGCTGATAGACCTCCCATTTTCCAATGGTACGTTCACCTGGAATATCAAAAGATCAGGGGCCCACCATGTTGCCTCAAAGCTAGATCGATTCCTCATTTCTGATAATGCCATACATCTGGGAGGCGATCTTGAGTCTTCAATTCTTCCTAT
Source organism: Pinus albicaulis (assembly GCA_034641835.2). NCBI lineage: Eukaryota > Viridiplantae > Streptophyta > Pinopsida > Pinales > Pinaceae > Pinus > Pinus albicaulis. The sequence continues at coordinate 593,202,232 of CM076583.1, read as the reverse complement.
TGCAGGATCAGACCATTGGCCCATTGCGCTTCATTGGCACAATTTCGGTCTCCATCTTAAAAATCCCTTCAAATTCGAAGCTTTCTGGCTGTCACATCCCTCTTTAAAAGAAATGATCACCTCTGCTTGGCACAATTTCACTCCTCCCAAAGGCTCTAGAATGTACCAATTTCAGCAAAAGCTCAAATATCTCAAGGCGCTCATCAAGCATTGGAACATCACAATCTTTGGCAACATCTTTCAGGAAATAAAAGCCCTCGAAAGGAAAATGGAAGAAATACAACAAAAAATCATAGTGGAAGGCAGAACAGAGGACTCAGCTACCCAAGAACAGGAGCTCCAGAAGTAGCTAGAAGAGAGACAAAGACAAGAAGAAATACTGTGGAGACCAAAGTCCAGAATAAACTGGTTAAAGGAAGGGGAAAGGAACACAAAATTCTTCCATCGATCTACTATTCAGAGAAGAATGCAAAATCGCATCCATCATATCACCAACCAGCAAGGAGAGCAAGTCGAACAACATGAGGAAATTGAACAAGTTCTTTTGAACTACTTCAAAAACACTCTTCAAGAGGACAGCACTATTGACAGGCAGCCAGCCATTGATGCTATCTCTCAGCTCATACCTAAACTCATCTCTGAAGAGCAAAACAAGATGCTTCTGTGCCCTGTCTCCTTCCAAGAAGTTGAAACAACGATGGGACAAACCAAAGATGGGAAGGCGCCAGGGCCTGATGGATTCACTGCAAACTTCTTCCATCACTTCTGGGAGCTCATTAAAATAGAAGTCTGGGAGCTGGTGGAGGAATCCAAAGTGACCCATTGGCTCCTCCCCTCTTTAAACGCCACCTTCATAGCTCTGGTGCCTAAAGAAGAGCAACCCAGCACTCCTGAAAATTATCGCCCCATCGCCCTCTGCAATGTGATTTACAAGATCATCTCCAAGGTCATCACCAACAGATTAAATCCCCTTCTACCGCTCCTCATTGCGCCAAAACAAACGGGCTACGTGGAAGGACGCCAAATCATGGATGGCATCATCATGACTCACGAAGTCATCCACTCTCTCAAGAGCACTAAAAAACCAGGTATGCTTCTCAAAATCGATCTCTCTAAAGCTTTCGATAAACTCTGTTGGAGCTACATTCAGAGCATTCTTAAAGCTTTTGGCTTTGACCAGATGTGGATACGTTGGATCATGAGTCTCATCTCTACCCCTCTCTATTCCATCCTTGTCAATGGATCCCCCTCCACTCCTTTTGTTTCTTCCAGAGGAATCAGACAGGGTGACCCTCTTTCCCCTTTTATTTTTGTACTTATGTCTGAGGGCCTTAGCAGACTCATTCATCATGTTGTCCTCAATGGGCATCTCTGTGGCATCTCCCTTCATGGCTCTCCCGCCACTACCCACCAGCAATTTGTTGACGATACTATGCTCTTTGGTTTCCCTTCAGCTCAAGAAGCTAGGTCCTTCAAACGCATTCTGCACCTTTTTTTGCTCACATCTGGCATGTCTGTCAATGTCTCCAAATCCCAACTCTTCTTCTTTAACACCCCTCCTTTAATCCAATCTTGCATAGCCCGTATCCTTGGCTTTGCGCTTGCTCGCCTCCCTGCGAAGTACCTAGGCGCCCCTCTCATTGACTCTGCCCTTAAACATTCTGCCTGGAACGTCCTCCTTGATAAACTTGAAGCTCGCCTCTCCTCCTGGACCTTCAGAGCTCTCAAATTGGCCAGCAGATTGGTCCTCATAAAGGTTGTTCTGCAATCCATGCCCCTTTACCTCTTTTCTGTGCTTGCAGCTCCCAAATGGGTGCTTAATCAAATCAAGAACTTGCAGCGTCGCTTCCTATGGGGCTCTTCAACTCACACTTGGAAATGGGCATTGGTCAACTGGAATACTGTCTGCACTCCCAAAGATACAGGTGGGCTTGGTCTCAGGAACCCCCTTCACAGCAACGAAGTTATGGGTGCTCGGCTTTGGTGGAACTGGCTATCGAGCCCTCACACTCCTTGGGCCAAATTGTGGGCAGCCAAGTATGCCAACAATAGACCTCCGGATGACTTAATCAGACTCAAACCAGGGATAGCTGGCTCTCTCATCTGGAACGCTGATAAACAACATTATGCTCTTATTCAACAACACAGTTTTTTGGAAGTTCGGAATGGACAGAATGTCAGATTCTGGGTAGACTCCTGGCAACAACGGCCGAAGCTCATTGAAATTCTAAATCTGCCTAATGCTGAGAGATTTAATGGGCCAGAAGAGCTAAAAGTAAGCCAGTGCTGGATGGCCAATTCCAGCAATGATTACAGACATTGGAAACACCCGTCTCTTCTGCATCCTACTACTCCAAGCATTATTTGGGAAGCGCTCCAGGAAGAACTCCAACATTGCAAAATCCGTTGTTCGAATGATCCGGATATCCTTAGGTGGGGCTATTCGCCCAAAGGCATATTTACCACAAAACAGGCCTTCAGCTTGATGCATCCTGTTCCACACCCAAAAGATAAACTCTGGCAATTTGTTTGGGCTAAGGGGACCTGGCCTAAATTTTCTACTTTTCTTTGGCTCCTTAGTCACAAAAGAATACTCACCTGGGACAATCTTCTCAAGCAAGGTTTCTGTGGCCCCTCACAATGTCCAAACTGCAAGCAGAACACTGAAACGATCCAACACCTCATGTTGACCTGTAAATTAGCTAGCCAACTCTGGAACAAGATTTGCTTCAGAAGTCAACGAAGCAACCCTCAAGGGGCATAACCAACATTCTGCGCCAATGGCCCAAACGTCCTTACTGCAGCCCCATTCTCAACTCTCTCTAGCAAATCATACCTGGCCTCCTCTTTTGGACGCTCTGGAAAGAAAGAAACAAAAGAGTCTTCAAACATCAATCTACTCCCTTGGACATCATCTGGAGAACTTTCCACAGCAATCTTCAAGAGTCTCTTTCTCTTCAATCATGGCAGGCGGAGGATCTTCCCAACCAACCTAAAGAGGCTAACATTTGGCAAAATTGGCAATTTACTATATCAACCATTCCTAAAGTCAACAAGCAAAACCCTCCTGAATCCCTCTCCTAGATTCCTCCTCCTCCAGGATTCATTAAATTGAACTTCGACGGGGCATCTAAGGGTAATCCAGGCCCGGCGGGATTTGGTGGTATATTCAAAAACTCCCAAGGAGACATCCAGGCTATATACTACGGATCCATAGGTTGGGATACCAACAACTCTGCTGAGCTGGAAGGCCTATGGCAAGGGCTCAACTTAGCGCACATCTACAACCTCTCGCCCATCATCGTGGAAGGGGATTCTCAAATTCTTATCAACATGGCAAATCAGCTGCTCCAAGGCACCAGATTGGCCAAGGTAGTTACCAGCTGGCGTTTAGCTTCCAGAATCGATAAGATCAGCAAATGGCTAAATGATAATCAAGCTATCTCCTTTACCCACACCAAGAGAGATGGAAACAAGGTAGCGGATCTCCTTGCCAATTTAGGATTTGATAGTTTGGACACTCTCAAACACAGCTCTATTCAGATCATCAATGACAGAGACATTACTCAGAACTGCATCAAGCTGGTGCAAATGGATTGACCATCTCCGGATGCGGATGATTCGATATGTGAGGGGGCCAATTGGCCTGAATCTGCTCCCAAGGCAACTCACTTGGGGTGGCCACATGGCCCCACATGGCGCCTTTAATGCAGCCTTCAATATGCCTCTGCGTTGGGCATTAATATCTCCACGTCGTCACCCTTCCTACCTTGAACAGTGCATTCGGTATCAAATGGATCATTTTGGCTCGAACTCTCCAGATCGTTTCGGCTCTGTCAACTGACCTCTGCTGCCATTGCGCTCTCTCTGCCCGGGTGGTTGTGCTACTCCAGGTGAACGCACAGCTACAGGTTGTCGGTGTTCTCTGCATTGTTGCCTGGAAACCATTCCGGGCTTCCACTACTCGCACAGTAACTTTTGCCCTGCTAATTTCAATTTTCAAGTATCTCCTGTTATTGTTGGTCAATTTCCTCCTATTCTTGCAGCTCCCTCCAGCGTTTCGTCGGATTCTCCTGAGAGTTTCACCATGCCTAGGCTCAGGCAGCGGATGACTTTCAGGAGGGGTGCCTCTCGGGGCAGATCCTTGAGCGAACGGCCTCCCCACAGCTCCAGTGATGACTTCTCCTCGGAGCCTTCTGAAAGGCGCTCTTCTCAGGCCAATTTCGACCCTCCTGGTATTTTCCATAACATCCATGCCACTACGCCACCTCTGTCCACGCCCCCGCTTCATGCTTCCGCAGCGCCACCTCTGTCCACACCCCCGCTTCATGCTTCCGTAGCCCCTCCTCTCCCGGGCAGTCATTTTCTGAGACAGTCCTCGCAGCGAGCTGAGCTTCGCTTCGACTGTGCTTTTAATCGCCCTTCCATCACAGCCTTCATTACGGTCACCCTGTGTGAAGAAGCTTCCTTCCATCCTCCTCCGCCTCCTGGTCCCTTGCAGGCTCCTTTAGCGCCCATTTCCGACCCAACTTCTGGTCTCGGGTCTGCTCCTTTCGTTCCCTCTCCCGGCGTTCCCCTTGCCCCTGCTCCTTCCTCCTCGGAACCTATTCATTTGCAGAAGGAAGCGGACCTGTCAGGTGAAGAAGGCGCCAAGAATGCTGAAGCAGAACCGGAGGATCCTTATGGCTACAGAATTGAAGAGGAGCAACCTGCTCCAAACTAAATTCTTCTTCTCCTATATGTCTAGATTCAGTATGAACTCTGCTCTAGACTTTTTTGCAAGATTTTTGGTTTCAATGATGATACATAGCAGCTACAGCTGCATGCCTATTTTGTTTTTCTCTAGCTTTATTATGCTGAATGTAGTTGACTCTTCGCCGGTTTCCCAGTTCATGGGCGGTGTAATTACTTTTAAAAGAACTGGTTTCCCGTTATGGGCAGTTCCATATTTAGACAGAACTTGGATATCAAGCCCGGTTTCAGGCTCCCTCAGATGAACCGTGGTAGTTTTTTAATTTTATGTTCATAATAGAATTAGTGCAATTCAGCAAAAAAAAAAAAAAGGAATGAATCATTGTACATTATGATAAATCTTGTATTTAAATGACATTTGATCTATGAATAATATGGAATGAATCATTGTACATTATGATAATCTTGTATTTAAATGACATTTGATCTATGAATAAAAAATAAAATGGGATCATCTCTTCATATATATATGTGTGTAAGAGAGAAATAAAAAGCAAAGGTAATTCCACCAAGCCTAAAGGAGCATGTCCTAATACATTAAATTATGTCCTAATACATTAAATTGTGTTTGGTTTCTAGAAGCATTAATCATGAAGAGTCATGAGATCCACATTTCGACCATACTATTTGCAAGTTAAAGGAGCATGTCCTAATACATTATTATGTTTGGTTTCTACATTATTATGTTTGGTTTCTAGAAGCAATAATCATGAAGAGTCATGAGATCCACATTTCCAAAATACTATTTGCAAGTTCACATTTCCATCATGTTATTTGAAAGTTCTATATGAAGATATGTAGTCTAATAACTAATTATCAAGTTGTGATGTACTAATACATTATTATGTTTGGTTTCCATCATATTATTTGCAAGTTCTATATGAAGATATGCAAGTTCTATATGAAGATATGTAGTCTAATAACTAATTAGCAAGTTGTGATGTCCTAATACATTATTATGTTTGGTTTCCATCATACTAGTTGCAAGTTTTATATGAAGATATGTAGTCTAATAACTATACAGTATAGCCCATATAATATATAACGGCCTTTGACAGTATGAGCAAAGAGTCAAAAAACAGAGAGGCCTCCCAGCAGAGTTCCACCTGTTCATCAAGGTAAGCAACATAATATCGGAAGTCAAACGGTGACACCACTGAACATATGTGAATTTAGAATGATTTCAACTCTTTTTTCAAAGGAGAAAAAACCCTGTTTCATATATTGATAACAGTTGATATAAAAAATCCTCTTGATATACCCATAATAGGTTATCAAGTATAAAAGATCAAATTCTGCCTCATACAGAAATACATCCGAAAAAGACAATATGTAGTCACATTACAGCAGTAGATCATTCTAGTTCAATCATTCTTCTTGTAAAAAAAGTTCCTTTTACCCTCATATGCCTAATTATGGCCGTTTAGCTACAGTCTATCCACACCATGAGTGATTACAAAAAATAGTAAAGGTTACACATCCAGCATTGAGGAATCGAGAGAAGGCTCAGTAACGGCATAAGATTAACAATGGTGGTAAAATTCCATGAACAGGTGGAGAACCAGCTAGAGCGGATGAAATTGATGGATCCATAGGAACAGTAACAACTGCAGCAACCGAATGCATATCATACTACCGGAAATTCAACATATACCTTACAGAAAAAGGTAATGAAATTTAAAACATAATTATGGCCATTTAGCTACAGTCTATCCACACCATGAGTGATTACAAAAAATACTAAAGGTTTCACATTCCAGCGTTAAGTTATCGAGAGAAGGCTCAGTAACGGCATAAGCTTAACAAGGGTGGTAAACTTCCATGCACAGGTGGAGAATCAGCTAGAGCGGATGAAATTGATGGATCCACAGGAACAGTAACAACTGCAACAACTGAATGCATATCATACTACCAGAAATTCAACATACACCTTACAGCAAAAGGTAATGAAATTTAAAGCATAATTATGGCTTTTTAGCTACAATCTATCCACACCATGAGTGATTACAAAAAATACTAAAGGTTTCACATTCCAGTGTTGAGGAATCGAGAGAAGGCTCAGTAATGGCATAAGCTTAACAGGGGTGGTAAACTTCCATGCACAGGTGGAAAATCCCGATTGTTCAGATAATAAAATTGGTTCTATTAGAGACATGTCGTATTGATGACCAAGAAAACTCTGGGGAAGAGGCAAGCTTCACCTTCGTTGTTTCTCCCATTAAGCCCAGCCTCGGTAGAAGTGGGTAGCGGCACTGAGTGGATAGTCTATCCCCCCCTAAGTGGTATTACCAATCATTCCGGAGGAGCTGCTGATCCAGAGATTTATAGTCTTGATAGATTATTGGCTGACCGGGGCTAGCAATGAACTTATGGTGGGAACTTAATGAGAATCCATATTGGTTGTGTATGGCAAGGGGGAACCCTCTGACAATGTGACTGGGATATATGGGATATTGACTGGCTAGCGACATCCTGGGCGCAATAATAACCAAGGAGCTCAACTGGGAGAGGAACTTTAGTTGTTCTCCAACTGTCTTAGTGTGTGTCGTAACATGCTAAGAATCAGCTAGAGTGGATGAAATTGATGGATCCACAGGAACAACAAGAATTTTTTCACACCGTTTATTAGCTAATCGACATTTCTAGGGATGGTTTTGTTAGCCTGTTGACTGAATCTGGGCAGACCAAGGATGATCTCAAGCTACCTAGTGATGACCAACTGGTGGCACAGATTAAGGGAAAGACCATTTTCGTTACTGAAAGACCATTATTATCCATCAAAAAACACAAAAACAGCTATACACTAAGACAACGTTCCATAGCTGAAAAAAAATAATTTTACTTAGTTTGCAAACATAAAACAGAGATGAGCCAAATAAACTGAGAATTACATTTCACCTTGATCTAAACTTCCATGCACAGGTGGAGAATCATCAACAGAAAGAATTCCTACCTGGTGGTTCACTTGACGTCGCCGCAGATAATCACCAACAAAGGGGAAGCAGCCCCAGACCAGCAGCAGCGGCACAAAAATTCAACGAACAAAGCAGAAAGACAAAAACGCGCAAAGAAACAGAGCAAAGAAACATATAAAATGCACGAAGAAACAGAGCAAAGAAACACAGACGTGGGAAAACAATGAACTTCGTGGGCGATATATTTCTAAGAAATAGTTCAGCCAAACTATTTTAAGAGTAAAAGTTCGGCTGAACTAAAAGTTCAACCGAACTTTTGTTGCCGATTTTCCCATCTCCGGTGAAAACTCTGTTTGCCCACGCCGTCAATGTGTCTTCAATCTAACGGAAAAATGAGTTCGGCCAAACTTTCTCATAAATTTCGGCCGAACTATTGCCAAAAAAAAAAATTCCGCCCCCGATTCTCACAAAAGTGTAACCCAACTTCACATTGTAGCCCTTAGGCGATTGTTTTTTAGTTGAAATTTCCTATAATTTGATGTTTGATATCATAGTTACAACTTTTGTACAATGTGTTCAATATCATGGACCTCAAATATGAAAAAAAAAAAGGTCAACCAAACAACTAGAAGATAGATGGAAAAGATGGTAAATCATACAGTTTTCAAAATATATAAATTTATAATAAATTAAACGAGTTTAAAAATACGTAATAATAAATACATGTTTACAAATAAATTTGAATTCTTTGCAATCCTAAAACCAAATTCCATAAATTGAGTAAAAAAATCAACTATTTTTAACCCTAATTTTAGTCGTGTCTTGTCTCTATCTTGGTTATTTTTACATAGTCAACAAAAAAGGGGATATGAATACATGGAAATTAAATCATTTGACTTATTTTCCAAACTAAAACAATTTCTTTCCGATGGGAACACTAAGGAAACAAGAAATACATATAACTCCTTATGGCAATCAAACTAGCAATCTAATTTTTAATAGATTTTCTTATGGTATTAGGGCCAACCTCACAATGAATGTTATTGTGGTAACTCTTAATGGAATTAAAACTACCAACTTGACTGAAAGATGTCCAAACGAGACACCTATACCACAAACAAAATCCAGTGAAATCTGACTGTGGAAATAGTGTTTCCCTTTAGATAATTGAATAATGAGATGAGGCTTACCTGGAATCTGTCACAAGCTTCACTCTCTTCTTGGATTGTATGCTCCAATCCTAGCTCTGATTGCTATAATTACAACCTGCACATACAAACGCAACAAGCCAAAGATGTACAATTCCTATGTAGCATTATCCAATCACTTCATTCAATGGATCAACCAAGCTTTGAAACATATAAATATCAACATCATCTATAGTAAAATAATGTACTCCTTCTATTAATAAATGGAGAGAGTTACAACTAAATATAGGATCTGATCATGTAGAGAACTCCCCAAGTTGACTTGTCTTTCCTTGCTACAAAGTACACCTCTATGTAACCTCAATGCATGGAATGATGAATCTTTTGGAACCAAGGAAACAACATGAGGGTAATCAATCTCTAAAATCCAACCCCTAGCTCGCAGATAGAAATAAATATATAGGATAAGATGGTAGTTTAGGAATTCTTATCCATTTACTAATATAGGCTTGAGATCTACTCTTGATGGGGAGATGAGCTCAAGGGATAAGGGGTGGAATCTCAAAATTAGGATGAGATAGGATTCAAAGGTCTTATCCAAGGTAAATGGTTAAAACAACTCCTGGAATATTCTAGAAGAGGAAGCTTCAGAATTATTATTTTTTTCCCGAATTTCTAGAATTAGCACACCCCAACAAGGGACAACCTTCTAATGATCAATGTAAGTGAAGAGTGGAGCAACATATAGTGATCATGGTATTGCAGCAAGAGTGTTGCAACTCCCAAGGTCTCATCAACTCTATTTATCAACTTGAGGTTTGTATAAAATTAGAGGCGACAATGTTTTATGCACAGTATATGGGATTCTACTCATGCCACCCTCAACTAGGACATCTGATCAATAGTTCTCCAAGACCATTCCTCCTACTGAATTAGAATGAAAAATGGCTAATGAAGATGCAATTTGAAAACTTCCTCTTAAAAGGAAAACACTATTGACTTCAACTTGTAAATTCCATTTAAACAATTCATGAAAATATAAGAACTAAACTACTTGCAAAAATGAAACTATATTATTTTGCAACATCCATAAAGCTATTAGATATATTTACAGAAAATAAGCTAATGTTTCTTGCATAACCAATCAAACTGTAATTCAGAACTTTATGTATCATATAACTAGCTCACACTTGCATGTAAATGAATGTTCTAATTGTACTAAATTTGTGATAAGAAAACTAAGACTATTCTATGTTTGCAGTGAAGGAAAAGGAGGATTTGGAGTGGCATAGGAGGTTCCCTTAATCAAAAGTCATATATAGGGGTTAACATTCTTATAATCTAAGTCCAAGTTGCAGTAAGGATCAAAATTGAGGGAGAGAGGAGGTCCTATAGGTGTGCTATAGAAGGCTACTACAAGAGCCCTATATTGATACAAGAGGGCTTGTAATGTTATAGGATGGTTGCGTAGAGATTTTGGATGGTGAGAAGGATGGGTTCATGGTATGGAAAGGTGGATGGAATTTTAGGTGAATGATTGAAGGTTGGCCTAATTAATTAGCAGAAATCAGAACCTCTTAAAGGCCTATTTTTCTCTAGGAGGAATGTTCTTAGTGATCCTAGGAAAATGATTTTTTTGAAAAAAAAAAATTGGGGAAAAAATTTGGGGTTCACAAGAGAAGGTGAGGAAGTCCAAGATGGAGGTGGTGAAGGTTCCCTTTTCTGTAGATCCAAAAAACTTGCAATCATCACATGCATACATCCATTTATCATTGACAAAATGAGACAACTTGTAGTGGAAAAGATGAGTTGAATTTAAATGCTATCTAACTTATTGCAAAAATATCATCTAATCAACAAACCTACTTCTAGGATATAATAAGCACATGCAAAACAAGAGAAATAACAAAAATATTCTTCCAAGAATCAATAAACATAATGCTTTTGGGTTGTGGTTGTGAATCCTTATACTCATGCTCTAAGAGAGGCAAGGTAGAGGATACAATCATATATTTTGATGGATTATCCTCTACTTAAGTGAAAGAAACTAAGAAGTATTGTGGAACTAAGAGAGATAAAAATACACAAGAGGGACCTAAGCCACTAGGTTGGGCCCAAACCCAAGAGCCTCAACCCTCTGAACTAACTCACTGATGAATCAATAAGCAACTTCTCATTATCATTGAATCAAATTCTAATACATCAAATAATAGTAAAAAATAGTAGTGCCAATTTCTTGAGCTCAATAGCTACCTAGATGAAAACAAAACTCAAATCATAATGAGCTCTTATAATTTGTTATTTATACACGAGGGTAGCTGCTATAAACTCAATAGAAAATAGGAATATCTATCCCTCCCAACTCAAGAATAGTGGATCTTGTTCCTCATTACTTTCACTTGCACCCATAGTGGCTTAGCTTCCAATGACCTTGAGCTGATGAGAGAGAGTATGTTATGGTATTAGGTTGATTGAGAGAGTTAAGGAGGTGGAAATCCCCCTATATTCTCTCCTTGTTGTTTACTCTGAGCCATTGCATTTAAATTATATAAAAAATGCTCCATTTACTGCAATTAAACCATATTAGGACACATGACATGAAAAACATGTTTTATCCTTATCACTAAGAATAATATAAAAAATATATAAATAAATATGAGGAATAGATATTTCTAAAGTTAGAGGATGGAATCATGGCCCTTATAATGTATCTATTGATGAGCCTAATCATCAACCCCCTACTGGAATTATTGATCATCCTTTGAGAAACTCAGTCATCCATGTGCATCTGTCTCATGGCCCTGGTGGCCTCCTTGACATCCCAAGGCACCTCAGATGGAGTGCCTTCCTGTGTGTAGAATCCTGTAGTTTTCTCTACCTCAATCCACTCCCTCTTCTCTTATGATTGGTATTTCACTTCATGTAGGTCTAGTAGAAAAGGTGGACTAAGTTTTATCCCTATCCATTGGATCTTCATTCTCTGCATGGATATTTTGTAGAATGGTATTTTATCGAAGGAATTCTTCTACCTTCAAGAAAGTGGTATTCTCTAATTTGTAAACTAAGTGGTAAATCATGACATCTCCTTTCGCAAGCTTGCAAAATGCCTTCTCCTAGCAACCTAAAGGTATCTTCAAAATGAGAAATGGCTTGATCTTGAGTTTAAATATACTTGAGTGACAACACATCATCATTGGAGGATGAGTTTATGATTTCTAATGATGGCCCTATGGCTCATTAGCTCTAACTTGATGTATAGAGGTTCCTTCTCCTCTTTTTCTATTAATCTCTTTATCTCCTCAGCCCTTCTTTCTTCATGTTCCAACCAAGATGCCAAATCCATCAACTGCATTTCCCCTACTCTGGATTTGGGATCCCAGTGGTTCATATATGTTAATATGAGATTATTCATGTAAAATTCAACCATTTTTTCCCTCTCAAATATACTAGATTTCTTACAAAATTCAATAAACTTTCTATATTCTGAAATGGCGAAAAACCATACTAAGCTAAAGTTCTAATTTGGAATTGTAACCATTACTCTTTGAGAAAGAGTGCATAATAATTTGAACGATTCCTGCATTTCATGGCCTCCATACATAGAATTTCCATGGTGGCAAGTTGGGTTTCCTTCTCTTGTAGTTTATCCTTCAGCCTCATATTATTTCCTTCCAACTGTTCTTTCATGATAGACTCCTCGAGCCTCAAATAAACCAGCTCTTTTCCCATCTCAGTGACTCTTTCTTTGATTAATCCCATATCTCCCACATTCTTTGATTCAGCAATCTGCATCCATCTGTAGGTTCACCCTCTTTCTATTTCCATCTCATAAAGAAGTGGAACTATGTATTTCCCAGGGATGAGCCTTCCTCCTTCAATGAATTTGTAATAGGATCCCAGGTTAGGTTGTGGACTAGGGTATTGGAGCTCTGGGAAATCCTTCTCAAATTATCTTGGGGAGGCTACTACCTTCTGTAGCTATTGTGGCACACTTTTCCCCGCTTGTGGTACATTATTCCCCTCTTGTAGCTTAATCTATCTCTCATGTAGCATACTCTATCGTTTTTGTAGCATACTCCACCCCTCTTGTATCTTCCCTTTTTCTTATTGTTGGAGGGTTTTTGGTGTCTTGGGTAATATGAAGGAGGTTGACCTGGTGGTAGGCCTTCTCATATATGCAATAGGAGTCTTATTTTTTGGTTTTGGATAGGTGACCTATTCAATTTTTCCTTAATTTTTTCCTACTTCCGCTTTCTTGCTTGGGGATTCCTTAGTGGTGATGGGGACCTTAGTGGGAATTTTTGGTCTCCCTTGCTTGATCCTGGTGCTTTCCCTAGTCTTAAAATATAGGGGGCCTTCCTTGGTCTCTTCCTTTTAGGTTTAACTCGAGTTGCTAAGGTAGCTAAAGTTGCATATACCTCATGTTAAATGTTTCTTGGAGACAAGATTGTTGTTGTGGGGATTTGTGTGTTTATTTAGGCTCAAGATTATTATCAGGACTTAATGTTTATTTTTCTTGATTCGCACCCTCTTCTATTTCATATTTTGATCCTCCTACCTTTGCCTATGTTTCCTCTTCTTCCTCTATTTTCCTCTTTTCTTATGTTGTTGTTTTTGTTGCTTCCTCCTCTTGTGTTCTTGTGTCTTCATCCTCTTCTTTTTTTTCCTCTCTACCTCCAATGTTAGAGGCAGGTGTCTCCCCAGAGGTGATGTTTTGTGTCCCTATGAAAGCTTCTCTGTCCATGTCTATGAATTTGGACCATAGGACAGGGATTCTCAATTTTTTTAAGGCATCCACCACTATCAGTTTGATGAGGCCATGGTAGTCTAGGTGCTAGTGTTTTCCCTCCCTTACTTTTTGACACATTTCCATGATGTAATGCAGGGGGAAGTATGGCACACTAATTCTTTGATCAACAGGAAATTATACCTTGAATATGAGTTCATGAAGTAATCTAAAGTGGTAAGAATATACCACACTCATTCTTCCCTCACAAAATACGTAATTTAGAATATGGCAAGCCACCTCATCCCAAGGATAAGGTAGGCTTTCTCTTCAAACCCCATTCTTTTCCTCAACTAAATTTTCTTTTGAAACAAAGAAATTATTCCTAGAAGTGACACTTGTGGCTTTGTATTCTTTGCTCCATTTGATCCCTAGAGGTAGGGTTGTTACTTTGCTAATTATTTAATGGATGAGAGAGATATACAACCGCCTCATAACAATGGTGGAAATGTCCTCTATTTGGGAATTCAAATCGATGGAAAAATCAAGGGAAAGGTCATCTTCATACCCCTATAGCAACTCGAAGAATCCTAGTCATTGGTGCCTTATAAAAATGTCTACCACAAGAGTGTGTATGTGGATTCTCTTAGTGTCTGATAGTACCCTTCTATTGAATCTTCCCCCCATCTCTTTGGTTGTATGTCCTTAATTAGGTGAGAGAGATATGCTTCTTCTACAACTTTAATGTTTAATTTGGTGGCACTAGTGAGAAAAAACTCCTTGTCAACAACAATTTCCTATGTTTCAATCATTATGCTACTCAAAAAGACCTTTTAATTGCACAATTATATTTCCACAATCGGTATAATTTGAGTATAATTTTCATGCAATATGATGGATAAACGAAGAATATGGTGTAACTTACTTCTTTTCAAATAGCCTTGGATGAAGATGGTAATTTGGAGATCAATTCAAACCTCTGTGGTCCTTTTTCACCCTCTCAATATTCCTATAGCATTCTCTCGACCCTCCTATAGAAATTGCGAGCCTGCTTATATCTCCTTCCTGTAGAAATTGAATAATGGAGTTCGAAGGTCCTCGGTGGAACACTAAGCTTTTCCATCTATCTCTAACTATTTTTGAAATGAACGAATATGCAAAAGAACTGATCCCAAGTACATAATACTCCATTTTTGAGTTGAGGCTTCGAGCACTGTGGTGACCTGAAAATCACACGGGGTTTACTCTTTTGGACCATTGTCCCCACTATCAGTAATCATGTCTCCTTCCCTCATAATCCCCAACCACTATTTGTGATCCCAACTTGGTCAATATGACATCTCCACATTGCATGAGTGCTCACCATCACTTTTATTTCACTAGCCAAGGGTGGCCAAGTTAACAGGCCACCTCTAGCTTATTAAAACATCCCTTCTAGACATTTATACATTTTATCCATTTCCACATAGAGAGGAGGTAAGAGTTTTCCATACCAGAGCCTAACTCATGATCGCACTACTGCATGGATTTGCATGCTGAACTTGGACCATATATCCTTGACATCAAGGGAGTTTATTTTCTGGCTTATTTCCTATGCACATATTCATTTCTCTTCATGATACTTGAATGTTGTGTTGTATGTGTGTGTAGGTATCTTGTTGATGTCCAAGATGATGTTGTTGGAAAGCCTTCCTGAGAGTGATATGACTTCTGCAGAGTTATAGATAAGGTTTCATCATCCCTTCTGATAATAAAGAAAACAATAACAATGCTCTCTATGGTATTTTCACTTGTTGCTATAGCATGAGGTTTCTTCCTGTAGCAGTCCTTTTAATTTCCTTTGGGGTCTTCAATATGCATAGGGGTGATGAAGGAAATGGTGACAAGCCCTGAAAAAAATAATAGGGTCATGAGGGAGCAGGGTAGACATTTGTAGGAATTAAAATGATGGATTTTGTGTTTTTGTTTTTTCTTCCAAAGGTAGGACAAAGTGGATAATTTGAGCGAATTTATGTGAAATAGGATATATGAGTGATGTATGAATGATGGAAAATAATGGGGGGACCTTATTCATAATTTTTAAAGTCATAATTTTCTTGTTGGGGTGTCATATTTCTCGTATCTCCCTCTCGTAGCTTTTTAGAAACCTCTTGTACCACCACATGACCTTCCTGTAGCATCACAAAGAGGAGGTGAAACTCAAAGTTCAGGCTAATGGGATGGTGGAGAGAGGTGATCGCATAAGTGGAGATGATGGATAAGAAGTGGATGGATGGAAGAATGAAGTAAATCTTGAAATTTTTGGGCCTCTAGCCATGAAATCTGCCACTGTGTATATTCCTGCAAAATAAGAGAAAAGTCAACAGACATGGTATAGGTTGTTTCCTTGTGTTTTTTTTTTTTTTAGACTGGTATGCTTCTTCTGAGGAGGTTTTAAACCTACATGCCTATCCTAGGTGCCTCAGAGGATTTTTCCACCTAGGGATATTTATTTTTTTTCTTCCTTTTGTTTATTGCTCTAAGGTTTCCTCAAGTAGGTTTTCAACCCTGGAGTTGGCCTTAGATGCCCCATATAGGTTTTCATCCATGCTTTTTTTTTTTCAAATTTCTAGGAGGGTTGTGAATTGGAATCCATGAAACTCCCAATCACATTGAATTATATGTTCATTTTAGTGATGATTTCTTCCTTAGACATAGGTATCCTACATAACTTCAACCTATAACCATTGTTAAGTAAGGGGATCTCTTCCTCGTCAATGGTTCTAATCTGGAAAACTCCATTGTCATGACATTTTTCTACTAGGTATGGACCCAATCATCTTGTCATTAGTTTCCCTTTAAAATATTTGAGCCTAGAATCATATAATACAGATGAATCCCCTTGTAAAATATTTTCCTTGATATGCTTATCATGCAAGGACTTCCTTTGCAATTGTATAACTTCGGTGTGTAGGAGGGCCTGCATTATGAACTCATCCAAGCCATTCAGTTTGATCAAAATTTATTGCTATCTTCTGGTGACATCTAACTCTAATTGGGCTACCATTCACAAAAATGTTATATTCAAACTCAATAGAAGAAAATATTTCTTCCCATAAACCAAATCATATGGATTGAACCCGGTAGTTGTGTTCCAAGTGGTGTTATAGGCCCAAGTGGCCTCCACTAATTTGTATGCTCAATCTCTTCTATTGCTGCTCACAACCTTGGTGAATATGCTCTACAATGCCCTCTTTGTAACCTATACTTTCCCATTTTCTTGAGGGTGATAAGCAGTATATGTACGATGTTTGATATTATGTTGCCTCAGGAGATTCTCGAAAAAATGTGATGTGAATTGAGATCTGTGATCAGTGACTATCTCCCTTGGATGCCCAAACTTGTAGAAAATATTTTCCCTTAGTAACTCAACCACTTTCTCCTCTGTTGTTACTTTTACAACTTTTTTCTCAGCCCACTTTGTCAAATATTCAGTGCACACAATAATGTATTTCTTTCATCCTGATGATGGATCAATTAGCCTAATTAAATCCATGCCCCACTTGTCAAATGGAATCAAGGTCATTTGAGTTTGTAGAGGCATCTCATCCCTGGGTGTGGGTTTCCCCATCCTTTTGCACTGATCACATATGTTGGTATACCTTCTTGCATCTTGATTTAGAGTGGGCCTATAGTAGCCAACTCGTAAAGCTTTGAAAGTTGTCTTCTTGGCAGCAAAATGGCCCCCACAGAACCCATCATGGCATGCCGAGAGGAATTCAAAAACCTCGTCTTCCTTGACACGTCTTCTTAAAATCTGATATGCTCCCAGTTTGAAAATTTTTCCCCCAATCCAAGTGAAAGGGGTACTTTTCCTTACAATTACGCTCTTCTCCCTGGATGACAGGTTTGGAGGAAATCTCCCAGAAACTAGGTAGTTGGTTATGTCAGAAAATAGAAAACTAGGGAGAAATCACTGATATAGAAAATAGGTGCTCATTTGGAAGCTGATCATTGACCATCCCTTCATCCTGCAGGCAGAGTAAGTCTAGACAAAAAATCTGCAACTACATTTTCTTTTCCTGACTTGTCAATGATAGTCAAATAAATCTGTTGTAATAATAACAACCATCTAATGATCCTAACATTCACATCATGATTATTCATCAAATATTTAATAATTTCTTGATCACTATGCACAAAATTTTGGTATCTAGTGATATAGCGTTCGAATTTGTTTAAGGAGTCTACAACAACTAAGATTTATTTTCCAGTGATAGTGTAGTTCAATTTAACCTTAGACACATTAAACCATATAGTATTATAAAATTTGAGGCAATACAATTTTATAAACAAGGTCTATCCCCATTGACTACATTGTGTGTATTCTATGTCGAGCTGTCGAACTGGGAATTGTTGTGCAAAAAATCATGCTCCAGTGGAGGATGGTCGATAGGAGCTCTTGTAGTTGTAAGATAACAATGCACTTTTCATCAAAGAAATTAATGGCATGTAAAGTAATATAAACATCATTAAATTGACTACATTAATTAAGAATTTAAACATGTTAACCTCGTCACTTTATGGAACTTACCTGAGTCAATGTAGGATGAGTTGTTGGAACAAGTACGGCCTCACTTGTTGAGATGTGGAAACTGAAATGGTTCGTAATTGGATGCAGGGACATTCAAATCAATTTCCAAGCTGCCAATTTGTTTTTCTCTTTTATTTTTTATTTTTAGGGCTAAGGAACCTTTTATTTCTATTCAAATATGACTCATAAGCACCCACCCCAAGGGAGAAATCATAGTCCATATATAATATGAAGATCATTGGCATCATCCAACATTTTTTAAAACAAACCTATCAAATTTTTTGTCTTGGTCGAAGTAGCAGGAGGGTTATTCCTCAACATGTCTATGTAGCCAAACAACTCCTCACTATCCAACTGAAGTTCTTCAACATTAGAATCTACATCGTTATCAACCATGATAGTTGTGTTGACATTTGTATTGAGGTTTGGCTCCTCCATATCTATCTCGGGATGGGAATTTAATGTATTGGGTATGGGATCATGATCCATTAAAGCATTTGAATTCATTGTAGTGGAAAACAACCAACCTACCTTTATGGCATGCTTGCAAATGTTTCCATGAAAAGACCATGGGAAATCACATGTGAAAAAATTTGTGCGATGCCAAGTGATAAGATATCGCACATCAACTATACTTTGGCTCCTCACCCAATAAGCATTAGATAGGCTCTCATGAGGCCTACAATCACTATCTGGAATTCTTCTAGCTTTCTCCATTGACGATTGAAGTTTCTACTCTTTCTTGTGGTTGTTCAAATATCCTTCTTTTTTCAATATTTCCGTGAATCGGTAACATGGTTCAACAGTTGTGAGGAGAGTATGAAATAGCAAATCCATCCTGCAAGCACATTTCTTTCTACGATCAGATATAAAGGCAGTCTTGAGATAAGAGTGATATGATTCCACAACATTATTTGTCTCCTGGTTTGCATGAGGAAACTCTCGACATCCTTTTACCCACATCCCTAAATGTAAAAAATAAATTAGTAAATATATATCATCTTTATGGACCAAAAAAGCATAAACACAAGAAAGAGTATGTGAACTTATTAAAATTATCACCGGCAACCCAATTCTCGTGGAAATAGTCCAAAAACTTCACCTTAGCTGCAAATTTGGTGAAAAATCCATTTATTGCAGTAGTCACTTCATTGTTCGTAAAATTTTTCATGATATGGCCTAGCTCATTGAACATCTCTTTTCCCTTTTATGTAGTACTATCTAACCTATTAACATTTTTGAGCCATGCCCTACTTACATGCCAAACACACAATATTACTTCACACCTGGAGATGTTCTTGCCATATTTAATTCATTTTAAGTGATAAATATTTAGATTGAATACAAGTTGCAATGTGAAATACGAAGACTGAGTTTACCTCAAAGAAACAATTTCAGCCAATGCATCATCAACCATGAATGCATTGACCTTCCAATCATGACGAAGTTTATAACACCTATGCATTAGGTGCTCCAAACACAACGATATATCAGTCGATGTTTTACGTGACATCACCACCCATGCAATGGGGACCCCACTTTGTTGCTTTTCAAACATGACAAGAGTGTACAATTGATACTACCATATTAAAAAAATTAAGTTAATTGTACTCCATTAATCATATTTATTTATTACAATCAAAATTAAATCACTAAATGAATCATTGCAACAATACTAACCCCATATTTATTTGTGTTGAATGTTGAATCCATGCATATTAAGTTATTATGGGATAGCTTAACCATATTCTCCAACATCCATTTCATCTGTGTTCCAGCTATAAAAGGAAAATTCTCTCCATTCGGCTTTTGGTAAAAGAAGAAATCAGTTTGGTTTTTTTCATACCAAAGATTCACACTCATTTCATATTTTTTATGAAGTTGGTAATTTCCTTTCATCATACAATTATAGATGTTTACGAGATCTTTTATTCATAAGAAAAATTCTCTATCTCGGTCCCTGGAATATATGTCAACATATTTTTTTATATGCATTTTACAAACTAGTTCAATTGGAACTTGTAGAAAAAAAAACTTTCAACATAAGAAACCATGTCCCTTGAAAGCCTTGGCTTATGCAGAGACCTAGCATCCCCTGA
This sequence comes from Pinus albicaulis, assembly GCA_034641835.2. Taxonomy (NCBI): domain Eukaryota; kingdom Viridiplantae; phylum Streptophyta; class Pinopsida; order Pinales; family Pinaceae; genus Pinus; species Pinus albicaulis. Next base: position 593,182,019 of record CM076583.1, on the reverse strand, counting down.
AATGTCATTTTTTCCATGACAGGGCCATCCTTCCCCATCTTCATGATCATACATGTTGTATGTTATTATTTCTATATGAGGGCTTTAAGCCAAAACCTTTACAATAAAATGGCATTGCCATCCCCTCTTCTTCACAAATGTCTTCTTTCATGTGCTTGTACATTTTTCTCTACTATCCTTTGGACCATATGAGAAAGAATAACTACATAAAACATTTTAATACGTCAAAAGATATGACAAATAATAAAACACTATTAATACCAACATCTAAAGAAGGTGTCTCTAAAATACTTACAATTCCCATCACACGGTAACACTACCTCTTAAGCTTAGATTTTCGGGTAAGCCTAAAGTTTTGGCCTTTCATCGGGTAAAGGTACATGGAGCCTCGGGATTCATTTCCTCTCCTTTAATGAAGTCATCCACTCTATGTAGAGGAATTTTTGCAACTTGATCAAAACTCATGTTGGCCTTAGATACTTCAAACCAGACCAAATCTTTACCAGAAAATATGATTTTATCTTTAGGGTCTTGCACCTAAAGGCCTATTAAAGCCCTCCATTTCTTTTCCATTTTGATTCACAATCTGCAAAAAATAAGGAAACAAATTAGAAAACATTTACAAGTAAAAAATGCAATGACCTAGCATCACCAAGAAACATTTTTGAGTTTAACCTTTTTTGAAGTTCCAACTCACTTGAAAGTGGCTTGAGGTGCTCACTACCCAACCTAAAGAATACCAAGTCCTCAAATAAAAACTCTACCTCCATTTTATCATGATTTACCCAATATTTCATCCTTTCTACTGCATTTTTCAACTAAATGTGAGTCATATCCAATTTTTCTTTCCATCCCTCCATGAACTTTAAAGTTAATGGTTTGATGTCATAGTATCCTTGCAAAACTATGAATTATAACCTACAGTAGAACCCTTGAACAAATACTATAACCTACAACAATTACTATGCATTTTCCAAAACAAATGAACTATAACCTACAACATAACCCTTGAACATGTTATACCTAAACTACATTGCATCTTTTCCAAAACAAATGAACTATAACCTACAACATAACCCTTTACCGTGTTATACCTAAACTACATTGCATCTAACAACTCTTGAAAATGATTTATGTAGGCACTGGAAAATGATTTTCGAGGGCCCCTGTAGGAGCTGGAAAATCATTTTCTTGCGCCTACATGAAAATGATAGAAAATGGTGGTGTTGATATTACAAATGGTAGTAGTGTATAGTAATGGTGGATATATAAGAAACATTTTATTACAATACAAAATCATCACTTCATTAAAGGTAGAATAAAAGTATTGTCTTCTAAATTTCATGATGAACTCAAGCTTTAATTTTGATGTTTGTTGTTATATCCAAGGATACAGCATAATTCATTCTAGATGAAATTCAAATAGCAAATTATGTGTTTTTCATTTCTACAATAAATGGTTGAGTAAAAGGAAAACATTTAACAAAAAGTTTGGATAATCAAAAAATAAATAAATTTGTTTGTTGACGGGATGAAAAATAGTGACAAAGTGCTCTATAAGTAACACTTCTGCATTCAACAATTCTTTTGCAACTATACTTTGGTCTCTGTAAAACATTCATTGTACACAATGTTTGGCAAAAATTGTGTATTATGATTTCTTACGCATATAAAGATATCTAACTATAGGTGGCAAGGTAATCAACGTACTCAATGATAAAAAGAGACTATAGTAATCACTTCATGTTCACTATACTAAATTGCAGCATATATCTTGCCTATTCACTAATGAAAGCCCAAAGTCACATGTAGGTCTTGAAACCTACATAGTATTCAATAATACTTTGAATCTCAGTCTGTTTTATCTTATAATTTTCCTGAAGTCACACGTAATTCTTGAAACCCACATAGTAATTGATACTCATTTGAGTCTTACTCTATTGTAATTTGCCTTAATTGATGCTTACTTGCAGTAACCAAACGTGTGAGTTTCTCCCACTAATATGTCTCCTAGCTCTAAGTCTCCATTAGGGGAATTTTGAGGTCTAAAATGGGCCTCCTAAGGAAATAATAAAATAATAGCTAAATCAATAAAATAATATTTATGAATTTGCAATTCACTTTTTGTACCACAATCCATGTAACCATAATTAAATTCAATTCAAAAGTTGTACCAAAATAAAATTAATAAAAAAATTGTATTGATGTGACTATAAATAAGAATGATTGTTTCAAGAAAAAATCATTATCATTGAACAACTAATGCATTTGTCTTTTGTACATAAATAACTTAAAATAAAATATAAATATAAATTCATAAATTTTTAATTATATAATATGTTATTAATTAAAAATTATATTATTTAAATTATATAATAACATGTAATTAATGTACTATATATAATTAATATCATAAATGTAATATATTATTTCATGTATGAATTTTATTCATAAAATGTGAAATGACATTTACTATGAGTACTTTACTTTGACTTTAAAAGTACTTAGAGCACTACCATGCTTAACCATGAGTTTTTATCCACCATTGAGAATGTGACAAGTAAGTACCGTTAACTCAAGCAAAGCCACCTCAACCATTAGGGATGATGGCATCCTCTAAAATGTGAATGGTTCTCATAAAGTGAATTTTGATTGTACATTTTCCTTAGGAGGCCCATTTTAGACCTCAAAATTCCCCTAATGCCTTTGTCTTTCTAGTCCTCTATTTATTCAGAGTCTAATTATTTTTTACTGACCTTGTTATTGCCAATATTAAACAGTTCCTACCCACCATGTCTCCATTAGAGACATTTTTAAACTTAAAGAGTAAAACATGAAGATGTTAATGTTCAAAGTACCCAAGTGTCTAATTTCACCTAGACATTAAGACCAGTAAATTCAGTGAATTTTTAATTCAATTCCCAGCTTGATTTGCCTCTTTTGTTGCCCAATGCAGCCCATCTCATTTTATTTTGAGTGGATCACATCAGATTGATAGGCAGCTTGAGAGGCAGGCTCAAAAGTATTGAAATGGATTGCAGCAGTCAATATTCATTTTCTATTCTCTCCAATAATAATTTATATATCGAAAAGAACATAGTTCATGAATTGGTTCATATTAATGAAACAAAAGCTTTACTTTGGATAAAAGGTAAAAGATGGTTATATATATATATATATATAGATAATTTCCATTTATATGATAATCTTAATATATATTGAAATATTACACCAAAGATTACATATTCATAAATATTTTAAAATACACATATTAAAATTTCCATAAAAACAAATTTCAAAACACCATACTATCAAATAACAACAAAAATTTCCTCTTAACTAGACATTATAACCAAAATTATAAATTAATAAGGACATGCCAAAATGACATCCATGTTACATATAAATCAATGCATTGCAAAACACATGTTGCTAACTATGAATAGGAAAGAAAAACAAAACAGTAATGTGATAAATTTATAAGAATGTATATAAAATTTATCTATCTTTCACTTGCAGATCTTTTAATAGTTTCTGGTTATTCACCCATTAAGAAAAGAAGTGCCCTACAACTCACAACAAATAGTTGATATAGTTGTTTTTCATTTTTATTATAGCCCTACTATACCTTTACCTTTGCATTCCTATGGTCATGCATTTGATGTCCAATATGCATTTGGATGTGTAGACATGCACCCCCTTCCCTAACAAACACTTGCTAAGTATTTAATCCTATCTTCCAAATCTACTTAAATGAAAGGAAATATTTGAGCAAAATAAAGTATGTCATCAACATAAAATTTTGTAAAATAAATAGAGGAATTTCTTAAATTAATGATCATGCAAATGGTTAAACAATAGAGATAAATATTTTCCTTCAACTTGTCCACATCTGTTCTTGAGCTAACGCATGAACTGAAAATATCATCAAAAATTAACAAATTTATAAGACATAAAAGGGGAGGAGAACACACCCTTTCCTCAATCCTTTCTCTAGTTTGATTAACTCGATGGTCTAACTTATCACAAAATCAAGATGCATATTATTCATTAAAACAAGATGCATATTAAAACCTTTATAAAGTTTCCAATTTCCAAAGAAAAATACCATATAATATCACAATGTACAAAATGTACAAAATCTTAAGATCCATGATATCCAAGAAAGATACCATTTAATATTACAATCTTTTCATCATTCATTTTTCTAAACAAACTCTGTCCCTATTGACAAAAAAACCTAACTGTCAATGCCATATGTTGCCTCTGCAAGGAGTCTTAGCTTGTAATCTATTGAGATTTTCCTTGTGGCTCTTTCTCTTTTTCTTTTCTTATGTGGGGTCTTCTCAGCTGCTGGAGCTTGTGGCACTGATTCTGCTAACAGTTCCTCCTTATCACTAGCAAGCTCATCTTCATTTTCATCTTCAATGACAATAGGCTCCTTAAGCTTGGGATTCAATTTAGATTTAAAACCCAACCTTAGTTTGTTTGTGGCCCTGGTTATTGGTCTCCTTGCATAATCTGTTTGTCCAGTAGCTTGTTTTTTCCCTTGTTATGTTTTCTTTTGTTTCTCCAATAGCTTGTTTTTTCCCCTATTAGGTTTTTCTCTTATTTCTCTAGTATCCCCTTGACTACTCTCGACTTCTTTAGCAAAAATTTTCTTCTTCTGATGCCTTCTAGGAAAGGGGTGTCCCAATGTCCTCCTCGGTTGTTGTGCCTTCTTGTTCATTTCATGGGTGTATAGAAGCTTGATCAAACCACGGTGGTATACATCATGTGGGTGCCAAACCCTCATTTTTCTTACAGAGGCCACCATCTTAAGCAAGCTTTGATGAAGGTAAAAAGGCAAGTTCATCGTGTTAAAACCAGCCAATGCATAAGAAATTGCATATGATATAAGAAAATTTTGGAATAACGACCATCACAAGTCAAATAATGTTGAATATTTCTCATATGATCAACCCATTCTTGCTTTAAAATGCTTATGTGCACCCCAATGGTCTAGCAAGGGTTTTGGTTGTTATCCTTCACAAAATAATTTAGATTTACTACTTGCACCATCTGTCTCTTAAACCATCTTTCCCCCTCAGATGGTATTTTAGTTGCCTCAACAATGCTTTCTACTGTTACATCAAATAGCATCCCCTGAACCATAGCTCTATTGCTATCAAAATAATCAATGAAATCACTGGTTAGCTTAAGATCATACCCTCTTAAGAGCTGCAGAAAAGGCTCCCAGCCAGCTTCTCTGAACATTGCAAAAGTGTCAGGCCCATACACCTGACAGACCAATGATCCATCTGGCTCATAGCAGTTGAAGTGGCCACTCTTTCCCATCTCTCCAGCTAGCAGGTTCCAATAATTTACCAATTTAATTTTTCCCCTTGCGTGCTCTACTAAAATGGAAATGGTTACCAACACCCATAAAATGGTTCCCACCCCCTCAGATTTATCAAAGACTTATTTTTCATTCAATTTGTTGCCACCAACTTGGATTATCAAGCACTTGTTTCTCATGCAATTCAGTGCCACTACATATAGTGAGAGTTGAAAATACACCAGTTATACACCACCTATTATATCAAATTACTAGCTACTTTATCCAAGTTGTACACTTGGCTGCCACTGCATACAAATATACCAGTTGTACACTATCCCCTAAAATATACCAGTTGTACACTAATCTGCCACTGCATACAAATATTGGCTTAAGAACCAATGGTGTCATGAAATATAGAAGTGCATACATATAAAGGTTTAACATGAAATATATAAGCACATACATATTATGGTCTAAGAACTTAATTTCATGACAAGGCTATCGAATTGTAATATTCCTAATTAGCAATGGCTAATTAGAATATTCAATTTTGCTCAATTTTGCCTTCTATAGTTTATTCATAAATAAAAAAAGTGAGTAGAGCGGACATAACTCACTTTAGAAATAAAATTTCACTCCCTAGTAACACAACGTTGTAACTTAAGTGAGCCAAGGGGGCCAAGAGACCACGCAGAGAGGGGGCCCACGTAGACACGTGGAGGGACTGCGCAGGCCAAGAGGGAGCATGTGGCAACGTTGGAGGAGGTGAGCCTTAGGGTTGAAAGGGGCTAACGCTATATAGAGGGGAGAGCCTCCTCATTTTTATCATTTGTTGTTGATGATATTGAGCTGGTCGTTTCAACTTCTTGAGCACGTTGGCTGTTTAGCCTGTCTGCAGCACTGTTTAGTGCGTTGAGTGTCTCCGATCGGAGATCTCGCCCTTAGCCCCGGGGGACTTCGAGTGCCTGCTCGAGAAAGGTAATTTCTTCAGCATTTTGTGGGAGGATTGATGTTTTGGTTTTCTTGTGGAGCTGGGCATTCAGAGACTGCGCAGTCTTGAGAGGGAGGATGCAGTGCATTCTAGGGGAGCTCCGGATTGAGTTTCTTATAGGGGTTTTGAGCTTGGAGTTTGAGAAAAGGATCAGCCTTTGCCTTTGGGAGGATTTCGGTGGAGTTTGAGGCTACATTTCAGTGGTTTCTATTCAGCCTCTGCGCAGAGCCTTGGAGGACAACGTAATTCCCCAAGGGGGTGATTTTCAGGGGTCAGCCATTTCAGATATAGTTTTTTGGTTTTTCTGTGGTTGATGAGTAGAGGTGGATCCCAGATTTTCAGCTCATTCCGGCGAGGGGATCAGCCCCAAATCATCAGTTCATTTCAGCAGTAGCAGCTACACAACAGTTTTCCAGCAGCTGGGACGCAGTTCGGAGAGCAGCCATTTCTTGGATATTCTGAGAGTATTTATTCACTTGCCTTGAGAAAGTGTAGGTGCCATCACTCTGATCACCTATTGTACTTCATTATATTTCTCAGTATAATAAAATGGCTTAGCATTCTCTCTCTATATTTCTGGATGATTTGTCGTACATTCTATCTATGTTATTGTATGTCTACTTTACTGTTATCTTTATATATCTTCGGGCATTCTAGTTCTATACCACTTGGTGTGTTTATCTCATACTCTTAGACATAGTCTGGAAAGGGCCAAGTAGCCTCCAGATCTCACCCTCTTCTCAGAGGTGAAATATCTGGTAAATTCCCTTCCAGTCCATCTCTGGTTGGAGTTTGCTTGTGTTTTAGAGATATCCCCGAAACGGGATACTACAGTGGTATCAGAGCATAGTTCTGGCTCAGCCTGTGGAGCTAGTTGTCTATGACACCAAGGAAGAGGCCATACATCTATTACAGAGGCAGAAAGTACATAGATCGTGAGCGTAGGTTGGAGAAAACCTACGGAGAGGGAGACTGTGTTCGGGTGGTGGACACAGAATGGGAGGAGCCTGCGATAGACACAGAGCAAGAGGAGCTTGTGTTAGATTCAGAGCAGAGAGAGCTGATGGCAGATGATAGTGAGGTGAAACAATTTGGGGAGGCACTCCTCAATTCAGTGCAGGATCTAGCGAGACAGATCAAGGTGATGGGTCATAGATTCACCGCTATGGAGGCTAGACAGCATGAGACCCCACGGGTTTTCCAGGTAGGTGAGGGATCGAGTACATCCCACCATTTGCCGTAGCATGGTGCTACTCAGCATGATACTACTCAGCAGATGGCTTCACATGCACCTACACGCTCTACCATGCCCACTTTCTTAGGAGCAGACACAGGGGCAGGAGCCCAGCAGGAGGCAGAGCCTAGACATATGGGTGATTATTTTGCAGAGTATCAGGCCTATGGGCAGGAGTTCAGGGATGATCTCTCGTTCAAAGATTTTGTTCAGATTCAGCAGGACAGTAGACCCCGCGACCATCATAGAGGGCACCGGCATTATCATGACGAAGATACCCACCGCACAGCTAGCAGATTCCACTTGCCTGCGTTTGATGGTTCATCAAATAGTTCGGCGAAGTCTTGGGTGGAGAAGTTGGACATCTATTTCCAGCTTAACCAGATGTCGGAGACGGAGGCCATCAAGGTGGCGACATTACATTTGGATGGTGAGGCCCAGGACTGGTGGTTCCATGGGATGGTTATGCTCGGACATTCGACAGTGACGACATATGCCGAGTTCACCGGGAGGCTGATAGAGAGATTTGACCGGAGGGATCCGGAACAACACTTTGTTGAGCTGACGAGGCTCAAACAGATCGAGAGCCTAGAGACATACATTGCAGATTTCTTGAGGGTTTCAGTGATGGTGCCATATCTATCCGCAGCACGGATGATCTATATGTTTGTGGAGGGGTTAGCAGAGCCACTTTGGGGTCTAGTCAAATCTACTAAACCGGCCACACTCTAGGATGCTATTAGTAGGCCCCGAGATTTATAGGATGCATTGCCCAGGACTCGGACACCTTACCCCCAGAGACAGGATTTCCAGCCCAAGGGGAAGGATGTGAGGATTCCGCCTCCAAAAGGGAACCCAGGATGGGCACAGATGGATGATGATGCCAGGAGGGAGCTGACGAAGAAGTGGTTGTGCTTCACTTATCAAGATCCGTGGGCACCAGGACATAGATGTGTTGCTAGCAAAGCACATTTTATTGAGGTCTTCTCTGAGAGCAGTGGGGAAGAGGATGAGGAGGATGAATTGGAGGCATGAGATAGTCATGCAGCGCAGGATCCTTTGCTACCTTCACCTCCAGCAGCAGGTGGTGCGTCTTTTGCACCTACTGGAGGGGCCCTTGCAGCATTGCAAGGAGTTACCAAGTATTTGATGCTGCACGTACGGGGGACAGTACGTGGCCAGCGTGTATCACTTTTGGTTGACAGTGGGGCAACCCACAATTTCATCGATGCACAGATGGTTGAGCAGAGAGGTATTCAGACTGAGAGCTTCGATGGATTTTCAGTTTTGGTCCCAAGAGATCAGACCATGATGTGTGCTTGTTATGTTCCAGAGTTATCAGTGACGATGGGCACCTATACACTGACTGATCACTTTTTCGTGGTCAATATTCTAGACACCAACATGGTACTAGGTGTTTAGTGGCTTATCACTCTAAGGAAGGTCACTACATATTGGAAGGCCCTAGAGATCGAGTGGGATGATGAGAAGACAGGGAGGCATGAGAAGATACGGGGACAACACACCTATCCACCTCAGACTGTTTCGGCTCATCAGATGGAGGCAGTCTTCCGAAAGGGAGATGTGGAGTGGGCAATGGAGCTGTGTGCATCAGAGGCAGGGACTACAGAGCAGACGGTGCACCCAGAGATACAGTCCATCCTTGACAGGTATGCCACAGTGTTTTGGGATATTCCGCCGAGACAGCCACCGAACCGAGGGTTTGAGCACACCATTGAGTTTGAGCAGGGCATACAGGTAGTGATTACTACCCCCTATAGGCATACCAAAGCCTATCGAGATGAGATTGAGCGAGCCATCCAGGAGTTGCTAGCTCTTGGGCACATCTGGTCGAGCACGAGTCCTTTTGCTTCTTCCGTGGTGTTGGTGAAGAAGAAGGACGATACCTTGAGGATGTGTATTGACTGCAGGGCCCTGAACAAGAAGACTCTGAAGAACAGGTACCCTATACCCAGGATCGATGAGTTGATGGATGAGTTGAGAGGAGCTCGGTTCTTCTCAAATATTGATTTGAGATCAGGGTACCATCAGATTCGCGTGAGGGAACAGGCCATTCCTAAGACCGCCTTCAGGTGTCACTATGGGCACTTTGAGGTTTTGGTGATGCCCTTCGGGCTAACCAACGCCCCAGCGACATTCCAGTCTTGCATGAATCACATCTTCCACAGTCACTTGAGGAAGTTTGTGTTGGTGTTCTTTGATGATATCCTCATTTACAGCATGACTTGGGAGGAGCATCTCTAGCACATTGAGGCAGTGTTGCGCATTTTGGAGGAGCAACAGTTCTATGCCAAGCTCTCCAAGTGTGAGTTTGGATTGTTGAATATGTTGTACTTGGGACATATCATAGGGGTGGATGAAGTGAGAGTTCACAAGGAGAAGATCAGGGCCATCAGAGATTGGCCGGAGCCGAGGAATGTGACAGAACTTCAGGGATTCATTAGCATTTGTACTTATTACAGGAAGTTTGTTAGGAGTTTCTCGCAGCTTGCTGCACCCCTTACAGATTTGACGAAGAAGGGGGCATTCAGTTGGTCAGATACAGCGCAGCGAGCCTTTGATAGGCTCAAGGAGGTGATGAGTAGCTGCCCAGTGCTTGCATTTCCAGATTTCACGCAGCCATTTGTTTGGGAGTGCGATGCGTCGGGAGAGGGGATCGGCGCAGTATTGATGCAGGGAGTACACCCTATAGCCTTTGAGAGCCGAAAGCTCCTTCCACATGAGAGGTTGTATTCCATATACGACAAGGAGATGTTGGCCATTATGCATGCATTGGCCAAATTCCGGTAGTATTTAGTGGGTAACAGGTTCAGGGTGAGGACTGATCACAACAACCTCAGGTTCTTTTTGGAGCAGAAGCAGCTACAGGAGAGGCAGCGGAAGTGGATCAGTAAGATCCAGGCATATGAATTTGACATTGAGTATGTCAAGGGTAAGAACAACGTGGTAGTAGATGCCCTTTCACGTAGACCAGCCACGTTGTCTCTTATGAGCTTGGATATAGATTGGAGGGCTCGACTTTTAGTAGAGTACTCCAAGGACATATTTTCATGTGAGGTTCTGGATGGACAGGTGGGGGATGACAGGTGCAGGGTGGTCGATGAGATCATCTACTACAGGGACCGGATCTTCTTGACTGAGGGATCTCAGCTCAAGAAGAAGATACTTCAGGCATCACATGATTCACCTTTGGTCGGCCATCAGGGGTTTACCAAAACCTACAGGGCCATTTGAGAGAGGTTCTCATGGAAGGGCTTTAAGGAGGACGTACTCCAGCACATCAGGGAGTGCGATGTTTGCCAGAGGAACAAGGGGGAGATGAGCCATCCTGTAGGATTATTGCAGCCTCTTCCCATTCCGGAGGGGAAATGGGAGATTATTTCGATGGACTTCATCACAGGGTTGCCCATGGTGCAGGGCAAGGATTGTATCTTTGTCGTCGTTGATCGACTGACAAAGTATGCGCATTTTTTTGCCATATCCGCGCACTACACAACAGCATAGGTGGCCAAGTTGTTCTTTAGAGAGGTTTTCAGGCTACATGGTCTTCCTAAGACCATCATCAGTGACAGGGACAATAGCTTCATGGGCGGATTTTGGCAGAATATTTTCCGGTTGGTGGGGACGAAGCTGACACCGAATACCAGTTATCACCCATAGACGGATGGACAGACGAAGATAGTTAACAAGTGGCTGGAGGGCTACTTGCGTAACTATGTCAGTGGGCAGCAGCGAGCATGGCTGAAGTGGTTGCATCTGGAGGAGTACTGCTACAACACTACACATCACATGTCCATTGGTATGTCACCATTCTATGCTTTGTATGGGTATCATTCTTTATCTTTTGCTGATGTGATGTTTGGTGCTAGCAAGGCTCCAAGAGCCAAGATTTGGATCCAAGAGAGTCAGGATATTCTCCGAGCTCTCAAGGACAATATGACTACAGCGCAAAACCAGCAGAAGCTGTATGCTGACAGGGGTCGGGTGGAGAGACAGTTTGAGGTAGGGGACTTGGTATACCTACGATTACAGCCATACCGACAGTCGTCATTGAAGCAAAAGGGAGCTGAAAAGCTCAAGCCCCGCTTTTACGAGCCATACAGGGTGATACGCAGGATTGGACAAGTTGCATATGAGTTGGAGCTGCCCCAAGGCAACAAGATTCAGAACGTTTTTCATGTATCATGCCTGAAGAAGGCACTGGGGCAGCAGGTGACAATGACAGATGAGCTACCACCGACGGATGATGAGGGGCATTTGGTGTTGTAGCCAGAGGCTATTATTGATACCAGGAAGAGGCAGCTACGGAGTAGGATGATCCGGGAATTCTTGGTGAGGTGGAAGAATTTTCCGGATGAGGATGTCACTTGGGAGAGTGAGAAAATTTTGCAGAATCCATCACTTCAGCTGCTTGAGGACAAGCAACATTTTTCCGGGGGAGGCTGTAATATTCCTAATTAGCAATGGCTAATTGGAATATTCGATTTTGCTCAATTTTTCCTTCTATAGTTTATTCATAAATAAAAAAAAGTGAGTAGAGGGGACATAACTCACTTTAGAAATAAAATTTCACTCCCTAGTAGCACAACATTGTAACTTAAGTGAGCCAAGGGGGCCAAGAGACCACGCAGAGAGGGGGCCCACGTAGACACATGGAGGGACTGCGCAGGCCAAGAGGGAGCACGTGGCAACATTGGAGGAGGTGAGCCTTAGGGTTGAGAGGGGCTAACGCTATATAGAGGGGAGAGCCTCCTCATTTTAATCATTCGTTGTTGATGATATTGAGCTGGTCGTTTCGACTTCTTGAGCACGCTGGCTGTTTAGCCTGTCTGCAACACTATTTAGTGCGTTGAGTGTCTCTAATCGGAGATCTCGCCCTTAGCCCCGGGGGACTTCGAGTGCCTGCTCGAGAAAGGTAATTTATTCAGCATTTTGTGGGAGGATTTATGTTTGGGTTTTCTTGTGGAGCTGGGCATTCAGAGACTGCGCAGTCTTGAGAGGGAGGACGCAGTCCATTCTAGGGGAGCTCCAGATTGAGTTGCTTGTAGGGGTTTTGAGCTTGGATTTTGAGAAAAGGATCAGCCTTTGCCTTTGGGAGGATTTTGGTGGAGTTTGAGGCTACATTTCAGTGGTTTCTATTCAGCCTCTGCACAGAGCCTTAGAGGATAGCGTAATTCCCCAAGGGGGTGATTTTTGAGGGTAAGCCATTTCAGATATGGTTTCTGGGTTTTGTTGTGGTTGATGAGTAGAGGTGGATCCCAGATTTTCAGCTCATTCCGGCGAGGGGATCAGCCCCAAATCATCAGTTCATTTCAGCAGTAGCAGCTACACGGTAGTTTTCCAGCAGCTGGGACGCAGTTCAGAGAGCAGCCATTTCTTGGATATTCTAAGAGTATTTCTTCACTTGCCTTGAGCAAGTCTAGGTGCCATCACTCTGATCACCTATTGTACTTCATTATATTTCTCATTATAATAAAATGGCTTAGCATTCTCTCTCTATATTTATGGATGATTTGTCGTACATTCTATCTATGCTATTGTATGTCTGCTTTACTGTTATCTTTATATATCTTCGGGCATTCTAGTTCTATACCACTTGGTGTGTTTATCTCATACTCTTAGACAGAGTCTGGAAAGGGCCAAGTAGCCTCCAGATCTCACCCTCTTCTCAGAGGTGAAATATCTGGTAAATGCCCTCCCAGTCCATCTCTGGTTGGAGTTTGCTTGTGTTTTAGAGATATCCCCGAAACGGGATACTACACGAACCCCTTAGTGCATGAAATATATATAATAAATATGAGCTTAGAAATAAAAACAGAGAGTCATTACAGTTTTCTAGGGAGTTGCTCTAATCCACTATAGTCCCTCCCCTATGTTACTACTTCGAAACTAAAACATTAGAAAACATATTAGAATAATATTTTTTTCCTAAGAACTAGGTATGTTTTGTATTCTCATTCATTTTCCAGCATTGTTGTAGGCATTGGAAAATCAGTTTCCTGCACCAACAGGAGCCCTAAGTGTATACTTTGAGGGTTGGGTACATAATAAGATGTTACTACTATGCATTAACATATTGTGCATATGCATCCTTTAGGTTTGTATGATGAATCCTTTAGGTTTGTGCGATGAATCCTTTGCATGTGCATATTGAGATCATTTCTGCAATTATGTTTAAGTTATGTTGTATTTTATCTACGGTGTTTGTTACAGTTGGCCCAAAGCTGAACTCAAAATGGAGTCAATGTTGGAAATCAAATGATCAGAGGTATTCAAGGAGAGATAACTAAACAATGGAATCATGACATTCACATACTCAAATTACGTGGAATAAAATTAAAAGTAGAGGATGGGATTGTTTGCTTCGGATTATGAAACATGATTAATGACTTGAAATATTTACCCCAATATATGTGTTTTGTGCAAAATGATTGAAAATTTGAAAAACAGAGAGTTGCATAAAGAGGTGAAACCAAGGCTATGTGACTATTTAGAAGAAAAATCTTTACGACCTAATGACTGGAAATCTTTACCCCAATATATGTGTTTTATGCAAAACGATTGAAAATTTGAAAAACAGAGTCCCGGTATATGCGTTTTGTGCAAAACGATTGAAAATTTGAAAAACAGAGTCAGAATACACCTTATTGGCTCGAGACTTTTGACAAGGTTTGTTGTCAAGAGTTGTATCGTGCAGGGGTTGTTTTGCTGCACGGGGCATCGGGTCCCGTCTTCCGCGATGGCTCCTCCAAATTGTTGAACACAGTGAGCGTATGGAGCCCCTTTGGAGACCTGGAACCCCTTCCCGCGCACTCACAATTTCCCATCTGCGCATTCAATGTGTTTCAGGGACAAGGGAGGGTGGCAGAGGGTGGCGGAGGAGGAGAGTGGTGGCGAAGGAGGAGGGGGACGAAAGGGGTGTGGCCCTCGTAAACAAGAATTCAAAAAAACGGGGAGGTCGAGTCAAACCGGAGGGGGGTGATCGGCCGAAGAGAGTAAGGGGTCGAAAAGAGGAGTTGGAGACATCAAATCACCTTCCAATTTGTCCCGAGATTAGCCTCTTCCTTTAAAAATAATCATAAAACTTTTTGAGAAAAGAGTATATATATATATGTCAAAGATTAAATTATGCATTTCTGAGTATGAAGTAAATAAAAAATTATATATATTATATATAAAAATATATCAACCTTTTGTAATGTATATAAAGATGTTTTTATTTATAAAGATAAAATATGTTTAACCCATAGTTATCACATTTCGGTAGAGGGATCTTCCATACACTTATAGGTTGAACTAGTTAACGGTATTGAAAATATATTGAAAAGATATGCATTGAAAAAATAAATTGTTAAAATATATATTGAAAATCATCAATACGTGAATGAAATAGAAAAATTTAAATTAAATTATTTTATTATATTATATAATTAATAATATAATATAATCATATCATTCATGAATCATATATTATATTATTGTTATTATAAAACCTAAATTCGAAAGAGAAAAAAACAATTTGTTATATTAAAATTAAATTAATCTCTTCATCAATCGTATATTATAAAACCTAAATTCGATTAGGGTCAATACTTGAAAGAGAAAAAAACAATTAATCATATTAAAATTAAATTAATCTCATGTGTTTTTATAATAAAGTTTAATTATAAAAATAAATAATAAAGTTTAATTATAAAGTTTATTTTTATGATTAAGTTTTGAAAGTATCAATTTTCTTAATTTTATAATTAAGTTTTGAGGGTGTTGATTTTCCGTGTGATTTTCTAATGTCCCCGACATTGATTTACTTTTCATTATTATTGTCGATACATAGAATGGAAAAAAATAAGTCAGTTAATATGAAAATTAAATTGATTAAGAAATATTAAATTATTTAATCATTATGAAAATTAAAGATTTTCTTATGTCCCGGGAAGACATTGATTTATTTCTCATGATTATTGTCGATATATGAATGGAAAAAAATAATTTAATGGAAAATTAAATTGATTAGAAATATTAAATCATTTAATCAATATGAAAATTAAATTAATTAAAAAATATTAAATTAATTAAGAAATATTCATATGGATTTTAGTTACCTATAATAAATTATATAAGTTGTTGTTTAGAGTGATTTTTATTTTTAGATTTCAAATTTGATGCACAAGATTGTAATTATTTATCAAATCTAAAATTTATAAGTATTATAAATAAAGATTTTAAATTTGATGGAGTATGGATTTACTAGTTCGTCTATTCGCCATGCATGACCTTTTATTAGGATGAGTGGGCTCTGGTATAAAAATCTGTTGGGGGTTGATTATGGTCTATTGGTATTTTAAATTTAGTGGGGGTTGTCGGCCTGAGGAGCAGGCAAGCAACCTTTCTCATGGAAGGAAATTAACCCACTGTGGGTAGTCTCGCTATAGTGCGGGAATTGAGTTTGACATTCGTATGATGGCAAGATAAACAAACCAGCATGAGGACATTGGGATGTTCTGTGTTTTTCTTATACTTAAGCTTAATTCTACATGCTACATTGTTTTGCTTTGTGTCTATGCATCAGGTGGTAACAGACTGAGAACTCACCCTATTTGTGAGTCGTGGGCCTTTGGCTGAGTTGGGTGGCTTAACAGGTGCCAAGAGATTCAGAGGGGTCCTAGGAAGATAGCTCGGCCAACAACGGTAAAGAAGGAAAAGGAGACCGAGGGAGTCGACACAATCGCAAAGCTCCTCCCCGGGAAGGAAGGGGTGGTTCGTCCTTGAAAACACCTGCACGACCAAGGAGGAAAACACAGAGTTAGCACATCAACACCGCAGCTCAGGCCTATGTGACTCGTACCCCGCACAGGTGCGTCAACTGATCGTTGGCTAGGAGGATGACCACAACTAGCGGGTTGAACAAGACATGGAGGAGGAGCACTGGCGGCTACTAGTTCCGAACCCCGGTAACACCCGAGGCAGACTCAAGCAATATAAGAAAATATTTCATCTATATTAGATGATGAAGAATATAGTGGCCAGGGAAATCATGAATTCAGCTGGTTTTATCAAATCAGATCCGGGACTCTAGAAAATCTAGAGAGACTTCCAACTGGTCCAGTTTCAAATTCATTAGCATAATGTTTGCTTGGGTCCCATTGAAAGGTACATCGGGTGCTCACATCAGTGAGAGATTCAGGGGTCCAGTGCTAAGGACCCAGCTCTAATAGAGTCCTCAGAGGACTAGTTTCGATGTCTTTCTCTATTTTGAAATTTTTTTATTATGTATATGTCCATAAGTAGAATAGATGGTAATAGTTTAAGAATGCAATTACTTGTTTTTGTAGACATTCAAGTCTATAGGGCTAAGTTGGACAGACTAAAAACTTTTAGATTTTGGATGGCATATAATGCTTTCGAATGGCCAACAGATTTGGTTTTCCAGTTGGGCAGGTTGAGGCCACGAAATGTCTATTTTAGCCACAAAATATATTCTAAGCGTAATCTATTTTATATAAATAAATGAAAAGAAAGTACTAATAAACTTACAAAAAATAAAAATAAAATATTAGAAAAGTGAATACATTTGTCATATCCAGAATTCACAACTAATTAAAAACTTTATCTTCAATATATGTTTTAGAATATTCATCTAATTTTGAAATATTCCCAAAATCAACATCCAAATTAATTTCAACTACTAAAAATAAATAAATAAATATAATTCAACTAATTGAAATGCTTTTTCCCAAATTTTCTTTTCTCCATGTTAGATTTTTCAACTATAGTCTCCCTTTTATTTCTAAGTCAAAAGAGCTACGCTAAGTAGAAAAAAGCTACGGAAGACAGATAAAATGAGTTAGCTTTTGTCATGAAACTGATACTTATTACTGTGTTGGCGTAGCGAATGACTTTTTTATTAGATTTACCTTTTATGCAACGCTTAGATTTTTCTTTTTTCTTGATTTTTCCCCCCTTTTTTTAACTAGATCCAATGACTGCTGTAAATACTTTCTAAGCCTTTTATTTAGTTATTTTGCTTTTATGATTAACATGATCAGATGAACTGAAAAAATCAGATAAATATGAAATGTGGGTTTCTGATTAACTTTTACAGTAGTTACCATGAAATAAGAATGTGAAAACCATACTTTTTCAAAAAGCTTATCAGTAAAAATATCCCTATTTAAACCAGGTATGAATATCAAATAAGTACGTAGCGCTTCTTGGAAAAGAAAAACAGATATGAAATCTGATTCTCTGATAAACTTCAACAGTTCTTACATTAACATAACAACGCGAAAACCATAATTTTTCAAAAAGAATTTATCAGAAAATTAATCCTTATATAAACAGTATATGAATATTCGATCAAATAAATCATTTAGGACTGTCTAACAATCCTCCGGCCCTGGAAGAGGAGATGCAAAATCCCAATGAAGAAGGTGGCAGTCTGATCAAGTCCTGGGCCTGTGATTTGCACGTCAAATATGGTTAAAAATTTTGCAAAACCCTTAAGATCTTTCGTTGAAACTATAAAGATAAGGGAAAGAGGTGTAAAAACCATCAAATTTGACTAGTGGGTTTGTTTTGAAATTCCAACCCTTCTGTCAAGCTCCCAAGAGGAGAAGATAATTGGAGTGGCAGGACTGCAGCAAGCTAGGAAGGAGTAGAGATTTCACAATATTCAATGTCTGAATTTGATAGGGATTTGGCAGTTTCCAATTTTCATTATTTTCTAATTCAGTTTGCAGTTTCCAAATTCTATTAGTTTCCAATTCAATAAAATGTTTCTGGTTGCCATCAGTAACTGCACCCCACAAAATGGAAACCTTTAATCAATCTGGTGATTGACTGGACTGACTAATGCACAGATTTTAAACCAAAGGAACATAAATCTGAAGGAACATTAATCTCGGGCACTGATTGGTCATCACTGCGAAAGAATCAGCCATTCAAAACCTGTAAAAATAGGAAGGATTAATATACAAATAATTTGCAATTTGCAACCTCCTCTGCTGTAATTGTATGTTGGAGAGTGGAATAACTTACATATACAGACTTAGAAACCCACTGGGTTAACAATCAAGAGATATTCAATTATACCAAGTTGTTTCTGATTTTGCTGCATACTTAATCATTCTGTTGGTCCACTGGTGCTTTTGCCATTGAATCTGTTTCAGGTAGTCCTAAGCTTCTTCTTGCTATTGTTGCTATTCATACATGTATTTTTTAATATTTATATATTATTCTAGATTTATGTCAATCCTAGATTTGTAAAGCATTTTGAGTCATTGAAAGAAAATAAAAATAAAAAGTAAGGTAAGTGCATTGATTTATTTTTAATATTTATATGTTTTTTTAATTGATTTTAAGTTTAGTTTCATTTCATTTTATTAATGCTATATTCCATATCTCAAATATACTGAGCTGTGTATAACACCTTGTTACTCTGACTATAACAAGCAGTAATAATCAGAATCCAAAACATGGGAAGTTGCAGCAGGAACATCAGACTGTTCCTCTTCTCCATCATGTTATTCATATGGACTGCACGGAGATCAAAACATCCATCATGTCCAGTAATTGAGATCAAGGTGTTACCAGGAACATGGAAAGTGGAGGTGCAAAATGGAGGAGTGTCAGCCATGCATATGACCACCACCTATCTCGACACAGTGGTGATGTTCGACCGCACAGATTTTGGCCCCTCTAAGCTTCTGCTAGACAGACACCGATGCAGGAATGATCAAAATGACCTGGTGCTTAAACATGATTGTTGGGCTCACTCCATAGAATACAATGTAGCCAACAACACCATTAGGCCTCTTATGATATTATCTGATACTTGGTGTTCATCTGGAGCATTTGCAGCGAATGGTACTCTTGTTCAAACAGGGGGGTACAATGATGGAGACAAAACCATTAGATACTTTGCCCCTTGTAAGTATTCAAATACAAATAAAACCCTCTGTGATTGGCAGGAGTCCAAAGCCCAGAAGCTCAAGGATAGACGCTGGTATGCATCCAATCAAATACTCCCTGATAACAGAGTCATTGTGGTTGGAGGCAGAAACGCTTTCTCTTATGAATTTGTTCCAAAGAAGTCATCCCGGGAAGGAGTTTACAGACTGCCATTCCTCCAAAAGACTTATGCTCCATTTTCAGAGAACAATCTGTACCCTTTCCTGCATCTGTCATCAGATGGAAACCTGTTCATCTTTGCCAACAAGGACTCAATTCTCTTCAACTACAAGAGAAACAGAGTTGTGAAAGAATTCCCCAGAATGCCTGGAGGAGGAGCCAGGAATTACCCTTCATCTGGGTCATCAGTGATGATGCCACTTCACTATACAAATTCGTTCCAAAGAGTAGAAATTTTAATATGTGGAGGTGCACCAGAAAATGCTTACAACAAATCAAAATCTGGCAATTTCACGAATGCTCTCAATAACTGTGGCAGAATAGTCATTACAGACCGAAACCCTAGATGGTCTATGGAGGAAATGCCCAAGCCGAGGGTTATGCCAGACATGCTCATTCTCCCCAACGGAGAAATCCTGATCATCAATGGAGCTCAGAAGGGTAGCGCCGGTTGGGAGCTTGCTATCGATCCTTCTTATTCCCCATTTCTTTACAGACCAAATGAAACACTCGGTTCCCGATTCTCTGTACTAGCCCCTTCTACTATTGCCAGACTGTATCATTCCACTGCCAATATACTTCGTGATGGAAGGGTTTTGGTCGGGGGTTCGAATCCCCATGCTGGTTACATCTTCTCAGGAGAAAAGTTCCCCACTGAGCTTCGTCTAGAAGCCTACAGCCCTTATTATTTAGACATGTCTTATAAGAATCTTCGGCCTGTTATTGCTTCAGTTAAATCATCACACTCCTCTATTGCCTACGGCTCCAATTTCACAGTCGAATTCTTGATTGACTGTAGCAGAGTTGTTCGAGGTTTTAATAATTCGGATGAGGATATAAGGATCGAGTTTAATATATATGCTCCTCCTTTCACAACACATAGTTTTTCAATGAACCAGAGAATGCTTCAACTTGGAGCTACTGGTCATATGATAAAAGAGGAGGGGTACGTTGCTACTGTAATGGCTCCTCCTTCTCCTGTAGCTGCACCACCTGGTTATTATATGTTATTTGTTGTCAACCATGGGATCCCTAGCATAGGAGAATGGATCAAAATTTTTTGAATGTCTGTCATCGATGACAGGTTTTGAATCGTTCTCGTCAAATCTGTGTTTTTGTATTGGAGTGTAATTATAATCAGAAAGTGTGATACAATTTTCTTAACAAAAGTCTATGAAATGTTTACAAGCCAAAGTTCAGACTTCACAAATTTGTCAGTACATATCGCATGATATTATTTATATGAATTATCTAATTCTTTTGGGAAGCAAAGTAATATTTTAATTTGCCAAACAATGGCATTGCATCCATTTCACTTCCACTCATTATAAAAACATATCTTATGTTCATATTTTATAATTTAAAACATATTTTATTTTATAATTTCTCATTTATATTTTCTATTTTTCTAAATATTTTTCTTAAATAAATTATAAATCATGAATTTTACATAGAAATGATGGAGTAAAGTTCATTATAATAATCCGATGTAATTTTTTTTATTTTACAAATAAATAAATATATAATAATAGATATTCTAATATTTTTTGTTATTATTAAATTTTATTACCAATTATAAATATATTATTATTTTATTTATTATTCTAAAGAACATTAAGTTATTGGGCATTAGTTAAATGTACCACCCTACTCTATTAGTAAAACTGAAACCAATCACAATAAATGTAACAATGGCTTAATTTAAAAAAAAAAAACTATTTAATTATCAAAAAGTGAATCTGAAATCAATTACAATAAATGTAGCAATAGTTTAATTAACCTATATATATATATATAAAACTTAATTACCAAAAAGATAATGTATTTTTTCAGGAAAATGTTACATTTAATAGAAAAAGTAATATACTATAAACTGATATATTTATATCGATCTTATGTTTCTGTTTATATCCATCTTATGTTTCTATAAAGTTTTTTTTTTTAATCCATTTTCATGCTGCTACTAAGTTTTTATGTACAATTTCTTAAATTTTCAATAATTTTTTTAGTTATCTATTATGATGTTTGAATCAGGGAATTGTATTATAAAATAATTTTTACTTATAATTTTTTTCAATAATATTATGTTATTTTATTATTTTCTAATTTTTAAAATTTAATATTAATTATTTTTTGTTTTTATTATATTTATAAATTATTTAATTTTGAGGATTTATTGAATTAGTTGAGCTTTATCTTCAAAATATTTTGCTATTGAAAAATAACATATTCAACTCTCTTAACACTTTTAAGGTCAATCATACAAATATTCCATGGGCATTGAAATATATATATATATATATAATGTTGCACAAGTTTCTTGTAAGCAGGAACAAGTAGCACGACTAGAAGTTTTGCTCAAATTTACAAGAAACTTCAAGTTGGGAGGGACTATAACATAATATATTAAAATTTGATATACATTAAAAATAAAAAATAAAATTATTTATTTATTTCCTTTCAAATCTTGCCAATCAGGGTTGCCCAAGCCCCTCATTTTCATTTGAATAAACGGGTTGTTTCACTTAGTTCCAGACCCATATATCCACATCTAGAACCAACAACATACCCTTCTCTTTGCACAGTTCCATCAGTTTAAGCAACACCCAAGCTAGCAGCCTCAAATAAACCTAAGTTTGCACTTATTCATTGTAATGAAGCTCCCAAAACTTCAAAAATTTGTTGTAGTGAAGCTCTGGAAAAACTCCAAAGCTCCAACCCGTTTTAGAGTGTTTCCTACCAACTCCCAAACTCCCAGAAACTAGGGAGCTTGAGTTACATGCTCTCCAATACATGGGAGCCATTATATATATATATATATATATATATATATATATATATATATATATATATATATATATATATATATATATATAATTTTAAAATTGATATGTTATTTACATAGATTATTTCAATTTTAAAATTTTTAAATGTTAAAAAATAAATAAAAATAAAAATACATAACTCTAACTTTAATATCTTACCAACATAATTTATTTCAATATATTATTAAATATGGAGAATGATTAAAAAATAAATCAAATACAAATCTCAATCATTAACATAGATTTAATTCAATCATGGATCTATTAAATGTTGAAAAAAATTAAAAACAAAAAAACAAAAAAAAAACAACAATGGTTTACAAAACATCTTTACATTGACACCATTTGGATCTTTGAAGATTCAAAAGTGTTAATTAGTTATCCCAATAAGAAAAATCAGTTGGCTTCGATACAACTATCTTGCTTCGATACAACTATCTTCATGGATTGACAGGATCTCAGAATTGGCCAGTACATTCTCTAGCATCACTTTCACACATGTTTATTGTGAGAAGAATTCAACACGTTGTCCAAAAGGGGTCTCAAAAAGATCCATTGGGGCAATAAACTATGAACTCTATAAAACAACACTATCAAGGGTAAGTGAAACTGTAAGATTTTACTAAGTAGGAAAAGATGTTGATGGTGTCTTTGGTTTTTTGACTAATATATTTTTGAGTACTGTGCAGAGAGGACTGCTAACACAGATAGGATAAATATATAGATTGTGATCCTGGGGCATGCTTTTTGATTGAATGAGACTCAATGGAGAGCACTTTAGCTACATGGTAGAGGTGTGGATAGTAGACAGTTTGTCCTGGAAAGTATTGGTGAAATGTTGTGAATACTGGGGATGGATTGATCTCTCTCGATATGTTCAATAAACCATTTTTTTAAAGCATAGAAGATGAAAGAATTACTATAGATGATCTTATACTGGGGAACTATCATGACAAACAAAATACATTATTTTTTGGTTATAGTTTATATAATATATATTTATGATAGATTTTGGAAAGTGTAAAAAAAAAAAAAAATTGAAAATATTTGAATACAACCTATATTAATTCATATAGTAAGAAAACTTGAAAAATATTTCTTCACATTCATAAATAACATATTTGATAAATAAATTAGAATAGATTAACACATTTCCTCTACATTGAATTTGATCCTATTAACATATAACTTACTAAATATCCAATCATATTAACAACCATTTAAACTAACTTCTTAAATTTTAATTTTTATATAAATTAAAATTAATATTTTATAAAATACATATTATTTATTTCATATATTAACTATATTGTTAATTAAAATATTTAAAAATATGTATATCAATAAAACATGGCACAAGCAGTATCAATGTTGGAGTGCGACATGCAATAATCGAATTTTATTTTATCGATAAACAATGCCATTGAAGTCAAGAGTCTTGATAACCAAGTAATTCTCTAATATTTCGCATACCCATGATTGAAAGCCTACGTATTAGTTTCCTTGGATGATGCCGACGATTGAACTCACATGAACCTTGACAACAACTACAACCTTCCCTCATAACTCGATCACTACCTCTTTTGGCCATCCCTAAGGATAAATAGTGGCTCAGATAAATTTGAAATTGGCACATTTCCCACCACTTAAATGTTTATTTGGTTTTTTTTGGAAAAGTTGTAGTTTAAAAAATCCATAGAATAACTTAGAATCGGATAAAGATTTTAATAAATTTTGGCAAAGATTTATCAGAATCTTGTTTAAAACTGTATGGTTTTTGATAGTGCTGAATCCATTTCTATTATCAAAAATGCAATTCAAACACTCCAACTACCTGATTTTTTGAATTATTTTTTTACCGGATTCTGGCAAAAAACTCTGCGGTCCGAGCTATTCTGTTGGTTGAGGAGACAACTCCTTTAGAAAATGATATCCTCACATGGCACGATGTGCTTTGCAAGGGTTTCATTCGTCCTAATGTCTATATTCTATTTTATGTTATAATGGATGTGAATCTCTTGGCATGTTTTTTTTTTCTTTTTTTTAAATCTTTTTTCTCTTTCAGTGTGACTTCTCCAAAACTTCATGGAATGAAGTTTTTTGCATCTCTCAATATTATGGATAGTGGGTCTATTTCTTTCTTTGAGTTTTATTTATATTGGTAGGATTTCAAGATGGGTAAGTTCAAATTTTTACCTACATTCTTAACTTGGGGCATTTGAAAAGTACACAACTTATTTTTGAGAGATAATCATCAATCTTTCTTCTATCCAGCCTCAAATTCTTGTTTTTTAATGATTATATAAGACCCTTGAAAGCTAGCTAGATCTTTTGTTACTCTCTGAGCCCACGATGTTGTAAGGTTAGATTCTTTGATGAAACTTTATAGGAAGGCATGTGTGGTGGGGGGTCCTCTTATTTCTTCAAGGAAATCACAACTATAATATAGGTTGAACATTAGGTCTAGATCCAATACAAAGACATAAATCATAGTTTATTTGACTCTATTATATTTTGTTGCCTCCGTTAACATT
>CM076583.1:593129465-593151965 GCA_034641835.2 Pinus albicaulis | reverse complement strand
GGTGCTCTCAGTGCAGGGTTAACACGCATGCAACGGAGGACTGTCCAAAGCTCATTAAAATATGGGAGGAAAGAACCAGACAAAGAGGAACAAAATTGGTAAATGTAGAGCCCAGAACAATAGGGGCTCAAGCTATGCAAAACGTGGCCATAGTGACGCGAGGAGGAAAAAGAACCAGGGAGGACACACAAATGATGGACCCGATAAGATTGGTAAGGCCAGCATCTCCAAAGCCAATGTTTAGGCCAGATGGACAGAAACAATTCTTTCAAGAAGTAGCAGAAACATTTTCCCAGCTTGGGGGAAGTAAAGGTATTGAACTGCCACAGGCCAAGGAAGATAATGAGAATCAAGCTAGCACAAATATCGCAATTGAAGAATGGTTCCGTCTATTTTTAAAGATTGTAAACAACACGTCAATGTTATTAAAGTTAAAGCAGAACCCGGAAAGAGTAGTGCAAAAGGCCACAGGACTAGGGGAATCAACTGATGCAACACATAAATATATATGAAGGGTGAAGAGAAATAAAATAAAGACATCAAAAGAGTTTTGGGTGAATACTCAAGTTGTGGGATTCCAGATTAAGGACACAATGCTTGACCTGAGGTCAGATGTAAATATCTTGCCAAGAAAGACATGGGAAGCATTGGGAAAGTTGAGGCTAACATACTGTTACACAGTAATTTGTCACCGTCCCTGCAATCCCAGTCTCGCACATTGGAGGGCTCATTTTGTGACCTATGAGCAGTGACATAACTTGAAAATACTTTCATGGCATTCCCCTGAACATGTACTTTCATCCCCCTGAAGACATCTCCTTGTGAAAAACCCTAAAAATGGCCCTTTTTTCATTAGCGCGGGTAGCCAGTTCAGTACCCGCGCCAATGGGGAAAATCCTTCAAAGAGGTCGCGCCAATTGGCACTCTGTCCCAGATTCGCACTCGTGCCAGCCAATTTAAGGAGTGTTTTTTAAAAATAAATGGCGGAAGTTTCATCCTAACAAATTCCTGGACTGCTATCTATCTTGATTTGGGAGGTTTGGCTACGGATTTCCATAGAGAGGAAGTGGTTTTCCACCTCTCATGGAAGCTTCCTTGATGATAGGGCCAATCCCATGATTATAGGGATCCAAACTCCCCTTCCTCCATATATAAAAGCTTGCCCATCTCCATGGCAAGCTAGTCTTCAAGTTCCCAAATTTCCAAGAGCCTTATGCTGCAAGAGCCTCCATAATTCCCTTAAGGCCAATTTCAAGCAAGGAGACTATCGTCAAGATCCGAAGAGATAGGTTTGTCCCATCCTTGGCAGGATTTTCAAGACGTGTTCTGTTGGCGACCCCCCGAAGGAGAATTCAGCGTCAGAACTATGGTTGTAATTTTCCTTTGATTGATTATTAATGAACGACTATTGGTTATGGTTCCACTCTTGTTGTTATTTACGGTGATGAGTTATGTCCTTTCTGACTGACATATAGTTGCATCTGCTGGATTTTACGCTTGCGTTTGTTTTGTTTCTCGCATGTGCAGGTGTCCCATCACGGAGATCGTGGGGATCGTGATCTGCCAGAGCTGAGGAACGGGAGCGCCACCTCTTCTACAACGACTGCGTTGGATTCCAGGTAAGCCTTCGTCACTAGTTGGTTTATTTGCAATTAGGAACCTTCACTATAGCGTGATTGATTGTTCCTAGACCTGGTCTGGGCTAGTAGGGATCGCCTCTGTCCGCAGAGGGGATTTACCTCCACAACAATACTCACCAATTCAACCTCTCATCTTCTCTTTGCCTCGTCATCATGACCTTTGATCTTTTGATGTCAAATACTGCCAAATCCACTGTCGCGCTGCCGATATGTTCAAGAGAAGTTGACCTCTGCAAATTTCAACCTTCCTCTGATTCTCATCTGATCGTGATTCACAAAAACACTATGTTCCTCTGTCTCACATTGATGATGTGGGAAACACTATGGCCCACCTTCGATCAAGGTCACTTCCTATCGACTTCAGCTCATTGTCCAGGAAGCTGATCTAGAGACTCCCTTCTGGTACCTTGGAGCTTGCTTGCCTCAATGGCAGGTTCTTCGCATTTGACGTAAGGTTTTCATTATTGGCCTTCGATCGAGTGATTCTACGGGTGTTCGACGCCAGCTCATTGATTCACATGCCGTAGATTGTACCTGTAGTACATTGAGGGCCATTGTCATTATTGGTGGTACCTCTCGCGTCTGTTAACAGCTTTCATCATTGGCTGGTAATTAGACGATGTTCTTGCATGTTCGACTTCAGCTCACATATTCGCATGCTTAAACTTGTACTTTGTTCGGGTTGAGATGGAGCGCAAGACCCTGGATTCCTGTCTGTTATAATCCAGGCTGCGATTTTGTGGATTATCATGATTAGTTACATGACTCATTTACTAGATGGCTGCGACCATACCTGAGTCTATTTATCGATCCTCACTAGATGGTTGCATCCATGCCTTGGATTTGGATTATTGTATACTCTGTTATGGATGGCTGCGCCCATACCACATATATATCATGTATCTGAGATATCAGTTGTACTTCTCCACGCAGCTTTTCCGACGACGGTGTTTTCATTTGGACACATTATCGTAAAGCATTTCACCCCTCTCTCTTTCTCGGGCCTCATACTTTAGGGGGCATCTGTTACACAGTAATTTGTCACCGTCCCTGCAATCCCCGTCTCGCACATTGGAGGGCTCATTTTGTGACCTGTGAGCAGTGACATAACTTGAAAATAATTTCATGGAATTCCCCTGAACATGTACTTTCATCCCCCTGAAGACATCTCCTTGTGAAAAACCCTAAAAATGGCCCTTTTTGCATTGGCGCGAGTAGCCAGTTCATTACCCGTGCCAATGGGGAAAATCCTTCAAAGAGGTCACGCCAATTGGCGCTCTGTCCTAAAGTCGCACTCGCGCCAGCCAATTTAAGGAGTGTTTTTTAAAAATAAATGGCGGAAGTTTCGTCCTAACAAATTCCTGGACTGCTATCTATCTTGAGTTGGGAGGTTTGGCTACGGATTTCCATAGAGAGGAAGTGGTTTTCCACCTCTCATGGAAGCTTCCTTGATGATAGGGCCAATCCCATGATTATAGGGATCCAAACTCCCCTTCCTCCATCTATAAAAGCTTGCCCATCTCCATGGCAAGCTAGTCTTCAAGTTCCCAAATTTCCAAGAGCCTTATGCTGCAAGAGCCTCCATAATTCCCTTAAGGCCAATTTCAAGCAAGGAGACTATCATCAAGATCCAAAGAGAGAGGTTTGTCCCATCCTTGACAGGCTTTTCGAGACGTGTTCTGCTGGTGACCCCCCGAAGGAGAATTCAGCGTCAGAACTATGGTTGTAATTTTCCTTTGATTGATTATGTTGTGTAACCAGCTCCAAAAAGAGAAGAAAAGAGATATCAAAGCCTTATAAATGAGCCACTTCGAGGGGGAAACCTCCAATACATTACATAAATGAACAATTCTTGGATTCTTTAGTGCATGCAGTATTGCTAACATTTCCTTATCATAAATAGGTTTCTGTAAATACTTTCCTTTGATTGGATGACTTTCAAAAGCAATGGGTCTTCCTTCCTGCATTAAAACTGCACCAATTCCATTTCCTGAGGCATCACATTCCACAATAAAGGTTTTTGTGAAGTCTGGTGTAGCTAAGACCGGTGCTAGGCACATTGCCTCTTTAAGACGTTCAAAGGCCTTAGTTGCTTCGGGAGTCCATGAAAATGCATCTTTCTTCAATAATGTTGTTAGAGGTGCTGCTATTCTCCCATAATTCTTAACAAACTTGCGATAATACCCTATTAACCCGAGAAATCCTCGCAACTGCTTTATGGTTGTGGGGACTTTCCATTCCTTAATGGCTTTAATTTTGTTAGGGTCTACCTTAACACCCTCGTGAGATACAATATGACCCAGATATTCCACCTCTTGTACTCCAAAGAAACATTTGGATGTTTTTGCATATGATTGTTTCTCCTGCAATAGTTTGAGCACCCTGTCAACATGTTCAACATGATCCTTCCAAGACCTGCTGTAGATTAGTATATCATCAAGAAATACTAGCACAAATTTTCTAAGGAAGGGTTTGAAAATGGAATTCATCAACCCTTGAAATGTAGAAGGTGCATTGGTAAGGCCAAAAGGCATGACCAAAAATTCATAATGACCCTCATGAGTTCGAAATCTTGTTTTTGGAATATCTTCAGTCTTCATTCTAATTTGATGATATCCTGAACGAAGATCCAACTTGGTAAAATAAATTGCTCCATGTAATTCATCCAATAATTCATCAATCACGGGAATGGGAAATTTGTCTTTAATGGTGAGCTTATTGAGCTCCCTATAATCCGGACACATTCGCCATGATCCATCCTTCTTGTGTACCAATACTACAGGAGCAGAGAAAGAACTTTGACTAGGTTGAATTATACCTGCCTCTAACATTTCTGCAATCATACGTTCAATTTCGCTCTTTTGGAAGTAAAGATATCTATAAGGCTTGATGTTTGGAGGAACACTTCCTGGAATCAAATGAATAGCATGATCATGATCACGAATAGGTGGGAGTCCTTTGGGAGTTTCAAACACCTTGGAATGATTGTCCAAGACTTGTTGGAGATCTGCAAAAATAGATGATTTTGATGTCGGAATTTCTAGTGAGCATAATTGTGCAATTACGCCTCGTTGTTCTTTCTTTAGAAGCTTTGTCATGACATTAGAGCTTATTATCCTTCCTGGCTTCCCTTCAATACCCCGTAATTCGACTTCCTTTCCTTCTGAAAAAATTTCAAGAAAAGTTCTTGAAAATTAAAAGCTACCGTCCCCAAAGATTGTAACCATTGTACTCCTAGTACAACATCAGCACCTCCCATAGGAATGGAAAGCATTGGACTAGTCAATACATATTCCCCCATGGTTAGCTTAATATTATGGCATTTTCCAGAGCAATTTATAGTTCCTCCATTGCAACCATCACTTGACATTCTGGTGCTGGGTATAGGAAACAATTTAATTCCTTGGCTACCTTACAATGAATAAAATTATGGGTGCTACCTGAATCAATCAACACTATTACCTTTCTCTTCTTGATTTGTCCTTTTATCTTGAGAGTTTGAGGAGTGGTAATTCCTGCCAGTGCATTACACGATATGGTGGGATTCATTTCTTCCTCTTCTGGGGCTGGTTCCTGGTGTATATCCTCTTCTTGTTCATTTTCTTCTTCCTCTTCACAATCTATGTAAAATAATTTCTTCTCAGCACACTTATGAACTTTAGTGTATTTGCTATCACAACTGTAGCAAAGCCCTTTTGCTCTTTTTTCTTCCAATTTTTGTGGTGTCAACCTTGTAGGTTGTGGAAATCTAGGCGTAGCAACACTTCCTTCTTTATAGAAGTAAGTGGTAGGCTTCCTTGTCGCCATAATTTTACATTCAATTTTTCTTGCCAACCTGAATGCCTTCTCCAATGAATCAGGTTCCAAAACTTGAACTTCATGTTGGATGTTATCCTTTAAAGTGCCTATGAAGAGATCAATCCTGTGTTCCTCTGGAATATCAGTTACCCTTATATTCAATTTTTGGAAGTCCTCAATGTGCTGCCCCACTAAACCCTTTTGTTTTAGATTTATCAATTGGCTAAAGAAGGTGCTGCTCTTTGTATCCTCATAATGTGCTATCATTTCCTCCGTAAAAATTGACCAAGTGACAATTTTTTTACGGGAGCAAAGCCATTGATACCATACAAATGTATTTTGTTCTAAATGTAAAGTTGCAATGCGTACCTTTTGTGTGTTTTGCACGTTATGGAGATCAAAATATTGCTCCATCTGTAGTATCCATGTTACAGGATCCTTTGCATCAAACTTCCTCATATCCATTTTTGGAATATGGTGGTTCTTCCCGCCAACATTAGAGGTTATGAAATCATGATTAACATTTATTTTGTTCTCATCATGAGTTTCCTCTACTATCTTTTCACCATTAGGAAACATTTCTTGTATCAACTTTCCCAAACTTTCGATGTCTACTTTTAGATCTTTCTTCATGTTTTCCATGTTGTCTTTCATTTTTTCATCGATCTTAGCTTCCATGTCATCCATCTTAGCTTCCATGCCCACTTTCATGCCATCCATCTTAGCTTCCAAACCACTCATCTTAGATTCCACGGCTTTCTTCAAACCATCCATCTTAGTTTCCACGCCCTTCTTCAAAACTTCCATTTCATTTTTTGTTGTTCTTTGCGAGAGCGAAATTTGTTGCATTTGCTCTTGTAATTTTGATATGTCATGTTGCCATTCTTCATCTTCATGAGTCATAGTAGAGCCTTCTAAAGGGTTAATGGGTGTTGAATTCTTTTTAGGGGCCATTTTAGACTCCAATATTGATATCTATTCTACAATAGGCCCTTGCAATCAATTCAACTTGATTCTTCAAACAAGACTTATGCAATTCGGAAAACAAATACACACCTTTTACTTGCTTTGAGGAGCTCAATATTGAAATTGTATTATCTCTGTGATTGCGGATCTTCAATATCTGAAATTCAGCACTGAAGTATCCCTCTGAATTCTCTTTTGAATGTCATAGGTATGACCTGATTTGGATTCTCCAAGACAAAGTTGTGTCCAATCTCCCACAATGACCTAATTATGGACCGGTTCAGTAGAGCGAACTTGTACGACTTGCCACGTGTCATTGTTTCATTCTATGTCTCTGAAATTGATAGCCAAGAAACTAAAGTCTGTGTACTTGCTACCAATTTTTAAGGCACTCCAATCTGATGCCCAGAGAGAGAGTTATTGAACTTTTCCCACGATCACCTCTTTGCGATGCAATTCAGGAGCCTGAAAAAGTACTACCTTCCACAGATCATATCTCCAAAAATATTTCGAACCAAGCTCTGAAATTTTTCTAAAAATTTCCTCAGGATTTCATCTTCGCACCATACGAATTTCAGATTCTGAACCTTCGTAGAAAAAAATTTATAGCGGAAATTCCACGATGACCTGTTTAGGAGCCTGAAAAAAGACCTAACTTCCAAAAATCATATCTCTGAAAATATTGTGAACCAGGCTCTGCAATTTTTAGAAAATCTTCCTCCGGATTTCGGCTTCACACCCTAAAAATTTCAACTTCTGAAACTTCGTAGAAAAAAAGTTATAGCGAAAATGCCACGATGACCTGTTTGGAGCAGCGAAACCCTAGAATCCAAAGCTCTGATACCAAATGTTGTGTAACCAGCTCCAAAAGAGAAGAAAAGAGATATCAACGCCTTAGAAATGAGCCACTTCGAGGGGGAAACCTCCAATACATTACATAAATGAACAATTCTTGGATGATACAATTTACAAAACCTCCTTTCTATATAAAGGAGTCCATGGGGCCATAATGTAATCCTAGTGGGCCACAATGTAATCCTAGCCGACCTAACAATAATAATTTAAGGGCACAATAATAACAAAATGGGGGTTACCAGGGTTCAATAATAACAATAAGGGGGTTACACTAACAATAATAAGGGACTATACTAGTGATATAGGCACCTAACAGATTATTAATGAACGACTATTGGTTATGGTTCCACTCTTGTTGTTATTTACGATGATGAGTTATGTCCTTTTTGACTGACATATAGTTGCATCTACTGGATTTTATGCTTGCGTTTGTTTTGTTTCTCGCATGTGCAGGTGTCCCATCACGGAGATTGTGGGGATCGTGATCTGCCAGAGCTGAGGAATGGGAGCGCCACCTCTTCTACAACGACTGCGTTGGATTCCAGGTAAGCCTTCGTCGCTAGTTGTTTTATTTGCAATTAGGAACCTGCACTATAGCGTGATTGATTGTTGCTAGACCCGGTCTGGGCTAGTAGGGATCGCCTCTGTCCGCAGAGGGGATTTACCTCCACAACAATACTCACCAATTCAACTCTGTATGGCGAACTAGTACTGCATTGCACCCATAGGCAGACTAGAGGATGTCGAAGTTGATGTTGTGGGAGTAAAGATGTACATGGACTTTGAGGTCATTGACATTATGGGGGACAAAGACCCCTATCCCGCATTGCTGGGGATCGACTGGGCTTTCGAGAATTACGCAGTAATAGATTTGAAGAAGGAACTGATGATATTTGAGGATGGAGAGGTCAGAGTCACTCAGCCACTTGACCCGTATCAAGGTCCCCGATACACAGAGTTTTTTGACAACAGGGAAGATGCTCAGCTTCTTGACCATATTTATCAAATGAATGCAGGGGAAAGGGAATCTTATATCAACTGGACGATGGGAGGATCTGTAAGTTGGAGAAGCATCCAAAGCCTAGACTTGGGCTCAGAGATAGCCTGGGATGATTGGAAGCAAGGGGGATATGAGACTGATACAAGAAGATGTGCCAACATCAAAAGAATTAATTGGATCGAGACTAAGGTAAGAGATTACCCAACTTTCTCTGATATGAACGCTGTCAATACTTGCATAACCAAAATAGAAGATAAAGTACCAGAGGACCATAGGGTCCCACTCATGGACATGGCCCTACAATCCACATATGAAAGATGGTGGAGTAACCACTGCAACTCACTGTCGCAATGGGAAAAGTTGTGGCAGCACTGAAAGCCAGGTTCAAGGGAGAATAAGAACCACATTTCACTCAAAAATTCTGAGGGGACTCATACCCCAAAAAACATTTGAAAGAGTGTGAAGATCAATGGATCATTGTGAGATACCCGGAGGAGTTGTGGATCCACAAGTTTATACATTCACTGGACGTGATTCCCAAAGCTTGGTACCTAACGGAGGAGAGGAAAAGAGGAACTAGCACGTGGCAAGAAGTTACAGGGAAATTTACACAATGATTCTTATTTGGAGGAAGAATAGAACCAATCACCCAAACGCTACAAGCTATTAAAAAGGTACTGTTCTTCCTAGAGAATCAGGATGAGGATGAGCAACCACTCCCAAACCAAAGAGCCAAACAGTTGGTAGCATGTAAAAATGTAGACAATGAAATGGACGATGATGATATAGAGGGACTTAGGCATCTGTATTTTGAAGAGACGGAGGGGGAACAGGATATTCAAGAAGACCCTACAACCGAATGAATTCATCTACTACCACTAAAAACCAAGAAAATGAACATTGGGACCAAAGAAAGGCCCAAACTGGCATCAATCAGTGATTATTGGGATGTTGAGACGACCAAGGAAATATTTAGTCTACTACAAGAATATGAGGATTTGTTCCCATTGTCCATAGCAAACTTGAAAGGATTCAAAGGAGACCTAGGAGAAATGTGTATAATCCTGAAGCCCGATGCAAGACTAATCAAGCACAAACCCTATCGGTTGAATCCAAGGGTAAAGGAAAAAGTTAAAGCAAAAAGCAAAAATAATAAGTCCGAAATCTGAGTCTGTGCGGATTGCAAGAGCTTGAATAATGCCTGCATACATGACCCATTCCCTATTACATTCAATGATGAGGTCCTCGACAACGTTGCGGGGAACGAGACATAATCCTTTACGGAGGGATTCTGAGGATACCATCAGGTATGGATAACGGAAGAAGATAAGAAAAAAACAACGTTCACCACCAAATGGGGCTCCTTTGCATATCATGTAATGCCATTTGGTTTGAAGAATGCGCCAGCCATATTTTCACGCATTGTGATAGCAACATTCCGTGACTACATCCACAAATTCCTGGAGGTTTATGTGGATTACTGGACCATCTACATCCTATTAAAGGACCATGCAATGCTATTGAGAATTATGTTTGATAGGTTTCGACAGCTACAGATTTCATTGGACCTAAAGAAGTGCATATTTGCAATGCCGTTTGGGACATTGCTAGGACACGTTGTCTGCAAACAAGGAGTTTGCGTGGATCCAGAAAAGGTAGCGGTTATAGTTAATATGGAAACACCAGAAATTGTAAAACAACTAAGGTCACTGTTGGGCCACACAGGCTACTACCGGCTATTCATCCGCAACTACACGAAGATAACATCCCCATTAGAGAAGCTATTGCAGAAGTCGGAACAGTTCGATTGGAAAGAGAATTGCACGGTAGCCCTAAATACGTTGAAGGAGAAGTTGGAAAGGCACCAATATTGATTCATTCGGATTGCGATAAGCAATTTCATGTCCACATCAATGCTTCGAGCATCGCACTCGGAGCGGTTCTAGCCAAACCAGGAGATACTATAGTTGATCACCTAGTGTATTTTGCAAGTCAAAAATTATCAACAGTAGAACGAAACTACACCACGACGGAGAGGGAAGCACTAGCAATGGTGTATTCCCTTCAAAAGTTCCGCCATTACCTGTTAGGAGGTATGTTCAATTTTTTCACAGACCACTCAACTTTAAAATATTTGGTAAATAAACCAGTCTTAGAAGGAACAATCTGCAGATGGCTCCTACTCTTTCAGGAGTTCACCTTTGAGGTGATAGTAAAGCTCGAGAGGCTAAATGTGGGACCAGACCACCTGTCAAGGCTCCAAAATGGGGAAAATGGAGGGTCTCTAGATGATCAACTGCCGGATGTTGATCTTTTCAGAGTAGAAGCCATCCCAGAATATCTAGATCAGATCAAAACTTATCTGACAACAGGATAATGCCCAAAAGAATATACAGTAGTCTAGAGAAGAAACCTAGTAGTCCAAGTGGCAGAGTACCAACTGATAGCGGGACACTTTTACAAGATGGGGCTGGACCAAATCTTACGAAGATGCATCCTAGACCACGAGAGGGAGGCTGTACTATGGGAATGCCACTATGGAGTTGCAAGAGGACATGTGGGAGAAAAACCGACTGCGAGGAAAGTATTGCAGGCAGGTTTATGGTGGCCTACGGTACACATTGACAGTAAGGTGTTCGTAAAGAAATGCGATGTTTTCTAGAGGACGGGACACCCATCGCATAGAGATGAGCTCCCACTGCACCCAGTCAAAGCACTGCAACCATTTGAGAAATGGGCAGTTGATTTCATAGGACCGATTGCACCCGCTGCAAGACATTCAAAGGCTCGGTATATCATCACGGCAATAGACTATTTGACAAGGTGGGTAGAGGCAATTGTTGGGTATGTGTTATATTCTTTCCACAACTAAGCATGCGCGGGGGGGTGATAGCCCCCCCTTTGCGCTGGGTGCAACGGGGGGGTCACAGGGGGGGGCGGTAGCCCCCCTTGTTGGGGTCCGGGGTAGTGCCCCGACAAAAAATTTTGGTCCTTAATTTCCGGTGGGTAGTCCACGTCCATGGTTTTGTGCATGGTTTTGCACATGGTTTTGGGGTACGATGGTTTTCGGCCCCTGGTATTTTTGTAGATCTGGTCAAGGGAACTACGGTTATGTTCTAATCCAGGGTTTATGGATTGGGGTTTATGTATGCTTCGGCATGCATATATATGTGTTGTAACACTAAAAGGAATATAATGAAAAATCAAGTTGGTCGTCCCAATTTGGGATCTAGGGGAAAATTTCTGTGTTTATTTGTTTTATGTTTTATGCTCTCGCTATTATTTTATTTTCTGTTATAAGATTCATGTGTAGATAATTTCTGTTCATGGTTAAAACCTACAATTGGTATCAGAGCTATTTCGACTTCAAGGGGACGCCTTTGCTGCTGAGGGTTTTTTAATTCGGGCCTGAGGTAGACCCTGTTCAGTGGGAGATCTGCGGGATCGATTCTTGTGGTGAAAGAAGATGGCGAGCGGCGGAAAGATAGAGATCGAGAAATTTAATGGTCAAAGTTTTGAGTTGTGGAAGCTCAAGATGGAGGATCTGCTGGTGGATAAAGATCAGTGGATTGCGGTAGATCCAAGTACTAAACCAACGGCAATGTCAGATGAAGACTGGAAGAAACTGGATCGGAAGGCTAAGAGCACAATACGGTTGTGTGTCTCAGATTCAGTATTGTTGAATGTATCCGGGGAAGCTACGACGAAGAATTTGTGGGAAAAACTTGGGACTTTGTACCAATCTAAGTCTCTGGTGAATAAGTTGTTCCTGCGGAAAAAGCTTTATAACTTGAGGATGAAGGATGGAGACTCGGTGACAGAGCATCTGAATGCCTTCAATACTGTGGTAAGTCAGCTGTCATCTGTTGATATTAAAATCTCATATGAAGATAAGTGCATCAGTTTTTTGTGTTCTCTACCAGACTCGTGGGATAGTCTCGTTATTGCAATAGGTAGCAATACAACTACCTTGAATTTTGATGACATTATCTCAGCCTTGCTGTCGGAGGAAATGAGACAGAGAAATATGGAGGGCCAGAATGGAGATGTCTTATCTGTACGAGGAAGGTCCCAAAATAGAAACAATAATAAGGTTTCGAGTGGGAAATCCAAATCTAGAGGGAGATCTAAATCTCTTGGAAAGTTTGTAAAGGTATGCTGGAAATGCAGAAAGGAAGGGCACTAAAAAAAGGAGTGCAGATCTAAAGCTCCTAAGAAAGGAAAGGGATTTGATGATGCTCCTTCTGCAGATGCAAAAACCACCTCGGATGAAGGTGGGGATGTGTATTTGGCTTCTTCTTCAAATACACTTGTATATCATGAGTCATGGTTGATTGACTCAAGTGCATCCTTTCACTTCACTCCCCATACGGAGTGGTTCTGCGAGTATGAGAAATATGATGGTGATGTCTTCCTAGGGGATGATAGGAAGGCCAAAATCATCGGACGTGGAAAGGTCAAGCTGAAGCTGCAAGGTGGAAGGATTAGAACACTTCCTGGTGTTCTGCATATTCCTGCATTGGCCAGAAATCTGATTTCTGTAAGCAAGATGGATGATGCAAGTGTAAAAACAGTGTTCGAGAAAGATGCCTGCAAGATGGTTCGGGGAGCACTGGTATTAATGCGGGGAGTTCGGACTGGAACTCTGTACAAGCTACAAGGTAGTACTGTTATTGATGGGTGTAACAGTTCTGTGGTTCCTAAAAGTGGGACGGAAAGCCTAGCTGTCTCTGGAGAAAAGACCATGCTATGGCATCAAAGGCTTGGACATATTGGAGAGAAGGGCCTTCGGATACTGCATAGAGATGGTATGGTAGAAGGTATGTCTAATTGTTCTTTGGATTTCGATTTCTGTGAACATTGTGTATATGGGAAGCATAATCGGGTGAGTTTTCCTTCTGGTGCTAAGAGGGCAAACAAGATATTAAAACTTGTGCACAGTGATGTGTTTGGGCCTGTGTCAGTTCCATCACTGGGAAAGTCTGTGTACTATGTTTCATTCATAGATGACTTCTCAAGGAATACATGGATATATTTCTTGAGGAAGAAATCTGAAGTCTTTGACAAATTTAAAGAATTTAAGGCTCTGGTGGAAAACTAGACAAAGAAGAAGATAAAGGCATTGAGGACAGATAATGGTGGGGAGTTCTGCAAGAAGGAATTTGAAGAGTTCTGTAAGAAGTGTGGTATAGCACAGCAGAAGACTACTCCATACACACCTCAACAAAATGGAGTTGCAGAAAGAATGAATAGAACACCGATGGAAAAGGCAAGAAGCATGCTCAGTGGTACCGGGTTAGGACAAGAATTCTGGGCAGAGGCAGTGGAGACTGCATGTTACTTAGTTAACAGATCACCTTCATCAGCGTTGGAGGATAAGACTCCACATGAGGTATGGACTGGTAAGAAACTCTCTCTTTCACATCTAAGGGTATTTGGATGTGATGCATATGTACATGTTCCAAAGGAGAAAAGGACCAAGTTGGATAATAAATCTGAAAGGTGCATCTTTATTGGGTATAAGGATGGTTTAAAGGGTTACAAGCTTTGGAACCTAGAAAAAAGGAAGGTTGTGTACAGTCAAGATGTGGTGTTTAGAGAAGTGAAAGATGTTGTTAAACATGAATTCCTACCAAATGAACCTGAGAAGGTAGAGTTTGAGCTAAAGGAGGATGAATCAAACTCTACAATAGAAGAAGACTTAGAAGATGAAGAGCCACAAACTCCAGCTTTGATAAGATCAGTTCGGGAAAGAAGGCAACTAGAAAGGTATAGCCCATTTGCTTTCTGTTCAGGTTTTGCCTTAACTATAATTGATGATGAACCCAAAACTGTCAGGGAGGCAGTAGATTTAGAGGATGGAAAACTCTGGAAGGAGGCCATGGTTGATGAAATGGCATCTTTGCACAAAAATGATGCATGGGATCTGGTGGAGTTGCTGGCTGGAAGGAAGCCCATTGGGAGAAAATGGGTGTTTAAGAAGAAGATGAATGTAGAAGGCAAGGTGGAGAAATACAAAGCTCGGTTGGTAGTGAAAGGTTATTCCCAAGTGCCAGGAATTGATTTTGGTGATATTTTTTCTCCTGTTGCCAAAGTTACTTCTATTAGATTACTTTTATCTGTTGCTGCTGCATTTGATTTTGAGATAGAAAAAATGGATGCGAAGACAAAATTTCTTCACAAGGATCTAGAAGAGGAGATCTACATGAAGAAACCTGAAGGCTTTATGGTGAAGGGTAAGAAAGAACTGGTATGTAGGTTGAAGAAGTCTCTTTATGGGTTAAAATAGTCACCAAGGATGTGGTATCAGAAATTTGATACCTATATACGGGGACTTGGCTTCACCAGAAGCAAGGAGGATCATTGTGTTTATTTTAAATTAATTGGTGACTATGTTATTTATTTGGTCTTGTATGTGGATGATATGTTGTTGATTGGAAATGACAAAAAAATTAGCCAAGATTTGAAGACCCAACTGTTCTCCAAATTCGACATGAAGGATTTGGGTGTTGCAAACTATATTTTGGGCATGGAAATTAAGAGAGATCGGGCAAAGAGGAAGCTCTGGTTAAACCAGAGGAAGTATGTCGAGACTATATTGCAGAGGTTCAACATGCAGGATAGTAAACAAGTGAATGTTCCTATTCCTGTAGGTGTAAAGATGTATGCTGAACAGTGTCCCAAGACACAAGAAGAAGAGGAGTATATGTCCCATGTTCCATATGCAGGTGCAGTGAGTAGCCTGATGCAATGGTCTGTACTAGACCAAACATTGCACATGCAGTGGGAGTATTGAGCAGGTTCATGTCAAACACAGGAAGGAGCATTGGACAGCAGTGAAACGGGTTTTCAGATATTTACGTGGCACTAGTGATTATGGCTTGTGCTACCAGGGAAGACCAGCATTGGAAAGAATGTTGGACATTCGTGGTTTTGTTGATGCAGACTGGGCTGGAGATCTGGACCAAAGAAGATCTACAAGTGGGTATGTGTTTAGCCTATTTGGAGGTGTAGTCAGTTGGATGAGTAAAAGACAGTTTGTAGTGGCGCTTTCAACTACAGAGGCAGAATACATAGCAGCCACTCATGCAAGCAAGGAAGCAGTTTGGTTGCGGAGATTGTGTTCAAGTATGGGGTTGGTACAGCAAGCTATAAGGATAGACTGTGATAGCCAAAGTGCAATTTTCTTGGCTAAGAACCCTGCTTATCATTCAAAGACAAAGAACATTGATGTTCAATATCACTTTGTTAGAGATATGGTTGAGGCTAAAAGGGTGTTGCTGGTAAAGGTGGACACTTTGAAGAATGTTGCAGATGCATTAAAAAAGTCTATGAGCACTCAGAAGTTCTCTTGGTGTAGAGAAACAATGGGTGTTGAAGAATTGGGCCAATGACTAAGCTCTCTTGTGACCCCCCGTGGAAAGAAAACAACAAGTGGGAGAATGTTGGGTATGTGTTATATTCTTTCCACGACTAAGCATGCGCGGGGGGGTGATAGCCCCCAATGTCGGGGTTCGGGGCAGCGCCCCGACGAAAATTTTTGGTCCTTAATTTCCAGTGGGTAGTCCGCGTCCATGGTTTTGTGCATGGTTTTGCACATGGTTTTGGGGTACGATGGTTTTCGGCCCCTTGTATTTTTGTAGATTCGGTCAAGGGAACTACGGTTATGTTCTAATCCAGGGTTTATGGATTGGGGTTTATGTATGCTTCGACATGTATATCTATGTGTTGTAACATTAAAAGGAATATAATGAAAAATCAAGCTAGTCATCCCAATTTGGGATCCAGGGGAAAATCTCTGTGTTTATCTGTTTTATGTTTTATGCTCTCGCTATTGTTTTATTTTCTGTTATAAGATTCATGTGTAGATAATTTCTATTCAGGGTTAAAACCTACAACAATGCCAGTGAAGGATTGCACGACCGAAAAAATGGCTCAGTTCATATTTTAAAACAAATCAACAGGTTTGGTTACCTGAAAAGTCTGACAAGTGATCAAGGTACACATTTCATCAATGCTACCATTAAATCCCTACTTGAAAACTTCATGGTACAACATCACAAAAGCAACCCTTACCATCCACAAGCCAATGGTACGGTGGAAGCATTCAATAAGATCCTAGAGAAGGGCTTGACAAAGATCTACAATGCTCAACGAGATGACTGGGACGAATGTATACCAGCAACCTTGTGGGCGTACAGAACAATTGTCAAGAGGCTCAATAACCAGACGTCGTTCCAGCTAGTGTATGGAAGAGAAGCCGTAGTGACAGCAGAGTTTGTCATACCGAGCCTTCTAATCGCAACCTCACTCAGGCTATCCGAGGAAGATTCGTTAAAGGAATGGTTACAATAACTGTAGGAGCTAGAAGAATATAGGTTTCTAGCAGAATTCCACCAAACTTTCCAGAAAGAGAGACAGAAAGCTTGGCACGACCGCCATATCAAGTGCAAAACTTTCAAGTTCGCCAGGAAAGTTTTACTCTATGACAGCAAGTACCAGAAGTTCCCAGGGAAACTTCAAATGCATTGGCTAGGACCGTACCACGTAATAGAAATAAAATATTCAGGAGCAATTTGGTTAGCACAACTGGACGACCAGATACTGCTAGGATGGGTGAACGACGCACGCCTGAAACCCTACCATGAGTAAGTTCTGCATTTAATTTTCAATAAATCTCGCAACCGAGAGGATTCAGTAGGGTAGATTATATAGATTCAATAACTCTCTCGCACCCGAGAAGAGTCTAGATAGGAATCCCAATAAAGCAATTATATATCACAATAATAATTCAATGTTGCGATGCTGAGCCCACAATGTAACCGATTGTGGTCGGTGGGGGGGGGGGGTGTTGTGGCATAGGTCATTGAAAAGTCATAATTAATATTTTTTAAGCTCCTAAAATTCTTCCCACATTCACTTATTGAAGCCCCTGTCAACCTAACCATTTATATAAATTGTGATCCTCATTTCCTCCTTATGCAAGGGATTTCGCCATCTAAAACGGGTCATCGTGGAATTTTCGCTCTAACTTTTTTATACGAAGGTTCAAGAGCTGGAATGTTTATGAGGCAAAGCCAAAATCTTAAGGAAGCTTCTGTGAAAATTTTAGATCAAGGTGCGCAATATTTTCAGAGGTATGATCTGTGGAATTCAATGTTTTTGCAGGCTCCTGAAATTCATCTCAAAGAAGTGACCTTGGTAAAATCGTCATAACTCTCTCTCTAAGTATCGGATTGGAATTCCGTAAAAAGTGATAGGTAATGCACAGACTATAGTTTTATCTCTATCAATTTTACAACCAAATGAAGAAACTGTGACATAGGTAATTCCGTACAAGTTTTCTCTGTTGAAACAGTCCATAATTGGGGAATTGTGAGATATTGGGTATAACTCTCTCTTGAAGAATCCAAATTGGTATTAGAGCTTGGTTCCTTCAATTGCAGTTTAACAACTAGAAGGAGGTCATGGAGCATACCAATAATGGTGTACCTCTATTCAATGAAAATAATTATGCACTCTAGAAAGGAAGAATGGAGGTCTATATCTTGGCACAAGGTTATGAAGTATGGGACACTATTCAAAATGGATTTACATCAATCGCAGATGAACAAGGTAAGAATAATTTGGTAAATGAAGCAAAAGAAAAGAATATTATTATCAGTGGAGTTATTTAATCTTCTTATCATAAGGTGTTGGGTTGTAAAACCGCCAAAAATGTATGGGACAAGATTGAGAATATATATGCAGGTGACTCAAATATCAAAGAAGCAAAGCTTCAAATCTATAGAGAAAAATTTGAGCAACTCATAATGAAAGAAGATTGCAACATTGCTGCATAATTCCAATACATTGATGAAATAACCAATACTATGGAAGGATTGGGAGAGCCATTTGACGAGAAGACTATTATATGGAAGATTCTTAGAACGTTACCAGGGAGATTCAACCCAAAGATATCGGTCTTAGAATACAATGAAAATCTAGACAAACTCAACAAAGAGGAATTGCATGGAGTTCTCATAGCATATGAAATGAGACTTGATAAAGAAGAGGGTGCTTCAAATCTAGAAACTATGTTCGTTGCATCTAAGAAAACCAGTAAGGACAAACAACCTTCAATTGAAATGACATGCACCTGCAAGTGTGAAGAAAAGGGAGATGATGGAGAAGGTTTTTTTTTTTTCTAAGTAAGTTTAATCTATTAACAGAGGGAATAAAAATACAGCATGACCAAAGTAAAAAAAATGCCCAGACTTATGGAAAATTTGACAAAAAATCAGAAGAGAAGACTGCCCTCATAAGGGGAAACCAGCCTTGAGCA
Source organism: Pinus albicaulis (assembly GCA_034641835.2). NCBI lineage: Eukaryota > Viridiplantae > Streptophyta > Pinopsida > Pinales > Pinaceae > Pinus > Pinus albicaulis. Next base: position 593,133,382 of record CM076583.1, on the reverse strand, counting down.
TTTTTCAGTTTGTTGCATTGCCCGTGCAGGGGTACCATCGTTTAATATCTTTGACGATTACATTGTTTAAAAAAATCAAAAATAAAACTGAAGTCTAGCAAAGCAAGATAAACAAAAACACGCCCAGTTAAATGGGCCGCGAGGCATGAAATCTGAACTAGAGAGAAGCAGTTACTCATCCGGTGGTTCTTCGAAAATTCGGCACCATAATGCAGACATATCACCATCCTTCTTTAACAGGTCCATGGTGGGAGCAGCTTCAGACATGGAAGGTCCAGGATCTCCATGCGCCAACTCCACTTCACGAGCCCTGCTAACCTGAGCCTCCTTGTCCTACTCTCTCATGCCTTCGAACCCCGCTTGAAGGCCCAAAAGCTGGGCTTTCTTTGTGCTCAGACCCACTGGATGGGTGCTCTGTTCCTCCACTTGGGCCTCTTCACGGAACACCACGGTGATTGAAGCAGTGACTTGAGGGTGGTTCAGAGAGCAATTAAAGGAAAAATGCGTCGTGCCCATCGTGGGAGAAGGCATAGTGGTGGGGAAATGAGGAGAATGGGAGCCCATATGGTGGCCAGTTCCTAGAACACGACCCCTCCCACTTCTAGTGTTGGGATATTGGCCTGCGAAATAATCACTAGAGTGGGAAGATGACTCGATTGAGGGGCTAGAGGGAGCGCGTAGGGGTTGGCTCCTGGTGCTACCCCTACGGCAACGCATCCTTTGACGCAGGCGAGGCATGGGTGTAGTCTCTGTAGAAGGCGCAAGACGAGGCAGATAAGCAGGATTGACAGAGGATTGATAAATGGGATAATTCCAAGAAACCGAGGAAGACAGACAAAGGCCAGAATGAGAGAAATGCAGATTTTCACCAAGGTCTAAGCAACAGTTCAGCTGGCTTCTCCTACCCGTCACAGTGCGCAAGCTGGGTAACCCAGCAACCGGAGAGCATCTGCAAGTCATCGGATGTGGCTCGTCTGAGAAACCAGAGTGAAACTCCATTTTATCGACCCGAATGCTAAGGCATCGAAGAACGCCTGTCATAAATCTCTCATTAATGAGAGCCGAAGGCCGAAGCATATTGGAGCATGCAGAATCACAAACAGGAGTGGAGGTCGGATCTTGATCCCCTTCAAAACTTAATGCAATAGATATGAATACAGAGGGACTTAAATGCCATCTGCCAGCCATGCCATGGGTGGGTAGGTGTCTCCACACTTTGCCCCACCCATGTCCCATTGCCTTAATCTCCATCCAGTTCACCCACATCCGGGAGATGGAGAAGGTATTTCAGATGAAGAATGTGATTACTTTACGAGAAAACTAGAAAATGGTAAGGGAAAATTCAAAGGTAAACTTACATTGATATGTTTTGGTTGTGGTGAGGTTGTGCATTTTGCAGTAAAATGTCTAAACAAAAGTGATGGCAACTCAAAAGGAAAGAAAGGCTTTAAGAAATTCAACAAGCAAGGCAAAAATAAAGGATCCAAAAGGAAATTTCTCTCTAAAGAAGATAGCTCATCATCCGATGAAGAAAGTGACAGCAAAGAAGAATCCAATGAGAAAGTATTGTTTATGGCCAAGCACAATAAACAAGAAGTATCAAACAAAGAAGAAGAAGGGTTGACCATAGAAGAATTTTCTAAGGAGGGAATCAAGCTTATAAAAGAGCTCAATGCTAAGAAGATCTGTTCCAATACTCTTGAAGGACAAGTTCAAGGTCTCAAAATTGAAGTTGAAGAACACAAATGTATTGAAGAGTCACTTCAAAAGAAGTTGGAAGAAAGCAACCAAGAAAGGGAAGCACTAGAAGCCGAAGTAGTCTCGCTACTAAGGAAGTGAAGAAGGGAAAAATTGTCCAAAACTATGCCAACAGCTCAAGGGCATTGGAAGAACTCACCAACAATCAACAATATTACAACGACAGAACTGGCCTTGGTTACAAAGAAGAAGAAGCAGGACCTTCTACAACAAAATACAATGAACCTATGAGATTTGACATACATGTAGACTTCATTGGACAAGATTCGCAAGCACATCCTTGGAATATGATTCCTTGACGAATATTTCCATCCAGGTACCAACATATTTTTAATGGCTATTGTTATTCATGTGGAAAATTTGGTCATAAAGTTGTAGAATGTTGCACGTACCCTAGGAACTAATACAATTCCAGGAGATCCTTCAAATATGAACCTCCGAGCGCTGAATGAAACATCAATAGATTTGAACATTTAAGAAATAATATGGAATGTTACATGTAGAAAGTATATAACTTATGTGTTATATATCCAAAATTCTCCTGATCACACACTATTTTAACTTCATGCACAATACAAAATCTATTCCACCATTGATCATCACATGCGGAAATTAAATCAATTGCAATGCACACATGAAACCATAAAAATTCACACACATTAACACAATTGTTTAATGGGAAAGCCTGAAGCTGAAAACCCCAACTATTTGTATATAATATATGTCATAGGGATCATGTAACAGTCCTCATACAAATCTGATCATATCAAACTCTCAATACAATACAATCGCTACACACTAATCAAGCCTGATCTTGCAAATCCATGCACCGATCTCTACCACCTGCTAGCCTACCTCTACTGCGCAATCCTTGCTGAAGAATGGCTTTAAATGAACTCCAATCCACCAAGCTTGCACTACGCAATCCTCATTGGCATATTCACTGAGAGTTGGATGCAATCAATGCATCACTATAGTCACAACTGATAGTCACACTTTCTCTTTCACCTATCTCTCCACTGGTCTCCACTGAAACTGCCATGCACTGTAGTTAACTAATGTATTCTTCAGTTAATTAATGAGTTATTATTTAGTGAATTAATTAACTAATTAATTCACACCACTCTCACTAGTGTATCAATAAGTTAGATTAGATACAACTAGCTCAACTGAGTCTAACTGAGTTAAACTGAATACAACTCCACCAACTACTTCTATAACTCCACCAAACTATGTCACATGAGTTCTAACTAAATTCCTCATGCATTAGCTCCAATAAACCCTCAGGAATAGTGTAATTCCTTCTGTCAAACGTTGTGCCACATTTTTGCACTTAACTGAAGTGCTCCAAGAGAATAAGATAATGTTTAGAGTCCAAATATTATTAAGAGCTAATAATATTCGACATATCTATTTTTAGACTAGCAATCTAAAAATAGATTCCCCCCAATATGTCTAAAAATAGAAGTCCATATATTTTTCCAACTTGACCAACCATCCACAAATAGCATCCTGCAACTCATATAATATGGTCGACAAGTCTAAAAGTAGACATAGTCTAAAAATAGACTTTGTGCCAAAAATAGCCTGCGGGCCCACTTAGTGAAGGCGACTCTTTTCACTAAGCTCATCATCTTGTTGAATCTCAACACTCCCTCTCAACAAGATAGGGATTATTTTCCAGCCCGATCATGTCTCTATGGTATTCTAATTTTCTCTTGGTGAGCGCCTTCGTCAGAATATCTGCATCCTTATCCTCCGTAGGAATGTAAGAAAACAACATGATCTTCCGCTACACACAATATCTGATATGATGATACTGGATGTCAATATGTTTAGATCTATCATGAAATACTGGATTAACCGATAGTTTAATGCAACTCTAATTATCATAATATATCACAATAGGATCTAAGTGAGAACCGAACAAACCAACCAAGATCTTCCTCATCCATATAACCTCACATGTAGCCAAACTTGCTGCCATGTACTCAGCCTTCGCTGAACTGAGTGCCACGGATATCTGTTTCCTACTGTACCAAGAAACTGTTGTAGATCTGATACTGAATATCCCTCCAGATGTGCTCTTTCTGTCCATTGGGCTCCCTGCCCAATCTGCATCCATGAAACCATGCAGCTTCAACTCATCTGACTGTCTG
>CM076583.1:593053155-593129365 GCA_034641835.2 Pinus albicaulis | reverse complement strand
TGTAATGTATATAAAGATGTTTTTATTTATAAAGATAAAATATGTTTAACCCATAGTTATCACATTTCGGTAGAGGGATCTTCCATACACTTATAGGTTGAACTAGTTAACGGTATTGAAAATATATTGAAAAGATATGCATTGAAAAAATAAATTGTTAAAATATATATTGAAAATCATCAATACGTGAATGAAATAGAAAAATTTAAATTAAATTATTTTATTATATTATATAATTAATAATATAATATAATCATATCATTCATGAATCATATATTATATTATTGTTATTATAAAACCTAAATTCGAAAGAGAAAAAAACAATTTGTTATATTAAAATTAAATTAATCTCTTCATCAATCGTATATTATAAAACCTAAATTCGATTAGGGTCAATACTTGAAAGAGAAAAAAACAATTAATCATATTAAAATTAAATTAATCTCATGTGTTTTTATAATAAAGTTTAATTATAAAAATAAATAATAAAGTTTAATTATAAAGTTTATTTTTATGATTAAGTTTTGAAAGTATCAATTTTCTTAATTTTATAATTAAGTTTTGAGGGTGTTGATTTTCCGTGTGATTTTCTAATGTCCCCGACATTGATTTACTTTTCATTATTATTGTCGATACATAGAATGGAAAAAAATAAGTCAGTTAATATGAAAATTAAATTGATTAAGAAATATTAAATTATTTAATCATTATGAAAATTAAAGATTTTCTTATGTCCCGGGAAGACATTGATTTATTTCTCATGATTATTGTCGATATATGAATGGAAAAAAATAATTTAATGGAAAATTAAATTGATTAGAAATATTAAATCATTTAATCAATATGAAAATTAAATTAATTAAAAAATATTAAATTAATTAAGAAATATTCATATGGATTTTAGTTACCTATAATAAATTATATAAGTTGTTGTTTAGAGTGATTTTTATTTTTAGATTTCAAATTTGATGCACAAGATTGTAATTATTTATCAAATCTAAAATTTATAAGTATTATAAATAAAGATTTTAAATTTGATGGAGTATGGATTTACTAGTTCGTCTATTCGCCATGCATGACCTTTTATTAGGATGAGTGGGCTCTGGTATAAAAATCTGTTGGGGGTTGATTATGGTCTATTGGTATTTTAAATTTAGTGGGGGTTGTCGGCCTGAGGAGCAGGCAAGCAACCTTTCTCATGGAAGGAAATTAACCCACTGTGGGTAGTCTCGCTATAGTGCGGGAATTGAGTTTGACATTCGTATGATGGCAAGATAAACAAACCAGCATGAGGACATTGGGATGTTCTGTGTTTTTCTTATACTTAAGCTTAATTCTACATGCTACATTGTTTTGCTTTGTGTCTATGCATCAGGTGGTAACAGACTGAGAACTCACCCTATTTGTGAGTCGTGGGCCTTTGGCTGAGTTGGGTGGCTTAACAGGTGCCAAGAGATTCAGAGGGGTCCTAGGAAGATAGCTCGGCCAACAACGGTAAAGAAGGAAAAGGAGACCGAGGGAGTCGACACAATCGCAAAGCTCCTCCCCGGGAAGGAAGGGGTGGTTCGTCCTTGAAAACACCTGCACGACCAAGGAGGAAAACACAGAGTTAGCACATCAACACCGCAGCTCAGGCCTATGTGACTCGTACCCCGCACAGGTGCGTCAACTGATCGTTGGCTAGGAGGATGACCACAACTAGCGGGTTGAACAAGACATGGAGGAGGAGCACTGGCGGCTACTAGTTCCGAACCCCGGTAACACCCGAGGCAGACTCAAGCAATATAAGAAAATATTTCATCTATATTAGATGATGAAGAATATAGTGGCCAGGGAAATCATGAATTCAGCTGGTTTTATCAAATCAGATCCGGGACTCTAGAAAATCTAGAGAGACTTCCAACTGGTCCAGTTTCAAATTCATTAGCATAATGTTTGCTTGGGTCCCATTGAAAGGTACATCGGGTGCTCACATCAGTGAGAGATTCAGGGGTCCAGTGCTAAGGACCCAGCTCTAATAGAGTCCTCAGAGGACTAGTTTCGATGTCTTTCTCTATTTTGAAATTTTTTTATTATGTATATGTCCATAAGTAGAATAGATGGTAATAGTTTAAGAATGCAATTACTTGTTTTTGTAGACATTCAAGTCTATAGGGCTAAGTTGGACAGACTAAAAACTTTTAGATTTTGGATGGCATATAATGCTTTCGAATGGCCAACAGATTTGGTTTTCCAGTTGGGCAGGTTGAGGCCACGAAATGTCTATTTTAGCCACAAAATATATTCTAAGCGTAATCTATTTTATATAAATAAATGAAAAGAAAGTACTAATAAACTTACAAAAAATAAAAATAAAATATTAGAAAAGTGAATACATTTGTCATATCCAGAATTCACAACTAATTAAAAACTTTATCTTCAATATATGTTTTAGAATATTCATCTAATTTTGAAATATTCCCAAAATCAACATCCAAATTAATTTCAACTACTAAAAATAAATAAATAAATATAATTCAACTAATTGAAATGCTTTTTCCCAAATTTTCTTTTCTCCATGTTAGATTTTTCAACTATAGTCTCCCTTTTATTTCTAAGTCAAAAGAGCTACGCTAAGTAGAAAAAAGCTACGGAAGACAGATAAAATGAGTTAGCTTTTGTCATGAAACTGATACTTATTACTGTGTTGGCGTAGCGAATGACTTTTTTATTAGATTTACCTTTTATGCAACGCTTAGATTTTTCTTTTTTCTTGATTTTTCCCCCCTTTTTTTAACTAGATCCAATGACTGCTGTAAATACTTTCTAAGCCTTTTATTTAGTTATTTTGCTTTTATGATTAACATGATCAGATGAACTGAAAAAATCAGATAAATATGAAATGTGGGTTTCTGATTAACTTTTACAGTAGTTACCATGAAATAAGAATGTGAAAACCATACTTTTTCAAAAAGCTTATCAGTAAAAATATCCCTATTTAAACCAGGTATGAATATCAAATAAGTACGTAGCGCTTCTTGGAAAAGAAAAACAGATATGAAATCTGATTCTCTGATAAACTTCAACAGTTCTTACATTAACATAACAACGCGAAAACCATAATTTTTCAAAAAGAATTTATCAGAAAATTAATCCTTATATAAACAGTATATGAATATTCGATCAAATAAATCATTTAGGACTGTCTAACAATCCTCCGGCCCTGGAAGAGGAGATGCAAAATCCCAATGAAGAAGGTGGCAGTCTGATCAAGTCCTGGGCCTGTGATTTGCACGTCAAATATGGTTAAAAATTTTGCAAAACCCTTAAGATCTTTCGTTGAAACTATAAAGATAAGGGAAAGAGGTGTAAAAACCATCAAATTTGACTAGTGGGTTTGTTTTGAAATTCCAACCCTTCTGTCAAGCTCCCAAGAGGAGAAGATAATTGGAGTGGCAGGACTGCAGCAAGCTAGGAAGGAGTAGAGATTTCACAATATTCAATGTCTGAATTTGATAGGGATTTGGCAGTTTCCAATTTTCATTATTTTCTAATTCAGTTTGCAGTTTCCAAATTCTATTAGTTTCCAATTCAATAAAATGTTTCTGGTTGCCATCAGTAACTGCACCCCACAAAATGGAAACCTTTAATCAATCTGGTGATTGACTGGACTGACTAATGCACAGATTTTAAACCAAAGGAACATAAATCTGAAGGAACATTAATCTCGGGCACTGATTGGTCATCACTGCGAAAGAATCAGCCATTCAAAACCTGTAAAAATAGGAAGGATTAATATACAAATAATTTGCAATTTGCAACCTCCTCTGCTGTAATTGTATGTTGGAGAGTGGAATAACTTACATATACAGACTTAGAAACCCACTGGGTTAACAATCAAGAGATATTCAATTATACCAAGTTGTTTCTGATTTTGCTGCATACTTAATCATTCTGTTGGTCCACTGGTGCTTTTGCCATTGAATCTGTTTCAGGTAGTCCTAAGCTTCTTCTTGCTATTGTTGCTATTCATACATGTATTTTTTAATATTTATATATTATTCTAGATTTATGTCAATCCTAGATTTGTAAAGCATTTTGAGTCATTGAAAGAAAATAAAAATAAAAAGTAAGGTAAGTGCATTGATTTATTTTTAATATTTATATGTTTTTTTAATTGATTTTAAGTTTAGTTTCATTTCATTTTATTAATGCTATATTCCATATCTCAAATATACTGAGCTGTGTATAACACCTTGTTACTCTGACTATAACAAGCAGTAATAATCAGAATCCAAAACATGGGAAGTTGCAGCAGGAACATCAGACTGTTCCTCTTCTCCATCATGTTATTCATATGGACTGCACGGAGATCAAAACATCCATCATGTCCAGTAATTGAGATCAAGGTGTTACCAGGAACATGGAAAGTGGAGGTGCAAAATGGAGGAGTGTCAGCCATGCATATGACCACCACCTATCTCGACACAGTGGTGATGTTCGACCGCACAGATTTTGGCCCCTCTAAGCTTCTGCTAGACAGACACCGATGCAGGAATGATCAAAATGACCTGGTGCTTAAACATGATTGTTGGGCTCACTCCATAGAATACAATGTAGCCAACAACACCATTAGGCCTCTTATGATATTATCTGATACTTGGTGTTCATCTGGAGCATTTGCAGCGAATGGTACTCTTGTTCAAACAGGGGGGTACAATGATGGAGACAAAACCATTAGATACTTTGCCCCTTGTAAGTATTCAAATACAAATAAAACCCTCTGTGATTGGCAGGAGTCCAAAGCCCAGAAGCTCAAGGATAGACGCTGGTATGCATCCAATCAAATACTCCCTGATAACAGAGTCATTGTGGTTGGAGGCAGAAACGCTTTCTCTTATGAATTTGTTCCAAAGAAGTCATCCCGGGAAGGAGTTTACAGACTGCCATTCCTCCAAAAGACTTATGCTCCATTTTCAGAGAACAATCTGTACCCTTTCCTGCATCTGTCATCAGATGGAAACCTGTTCATCTTTGCCAACAAGGACTCAATTCTCTTCAACTACAAGAGAAACAGAGTTGTGAAAGAATTCCCCAGAATGCCTGGAGGAGGAGCCAGGAATTACCCTTCATCTGGGTCATCAGTGATGATGCCACTTCACTATACAAATTCGTTCCAAAGAGTAGAAATTTTAATATGTGGAGGTGCACCAGAAAATGCTTACAACAAATCAAAATCTGGCAATTTCACGAATGCTCTCAATAACTGTGGCAGAATAGTCATTACAGACCGAAACCCTAGATGGTCTATGGAGGAAATGCCCAAGCCGAGGGTTATGCCAGACATGCTCATTCTCCCCAACGGAGAAATCCTGATCATCAATGGAGCTCAGAAGGGTAGCGCCGGTTGGGAGCTTGCTATCGATCCTTCTTATTCCCCATTTCTTTACAGACCAAATGAAACACTCGGTTCCCGATTCTCTGTACTAGCCCCTTCTACTATTGCCAGACTGTATCATTCCACTGCCAATATACTTCGTGATGGAAGGGTTTTGGTCGGGGGTTCGAATCCCCATGCTGGTTACATCTTCTCAGGAGAAAAGTTCCCCACTGAGCTTCGTCTAGAAGCCTACAGCCCTTATTATTTAGACATGTCTTATAAGAATCTTCGGCCTGTTATTGCTTCAGTTAAATCATCACACTCCTCTATTGCCTACGGCTCCAATTTCACAGTCGAATTCTTGATTGACTGTAGCAGAGTTGTTCGAGGTTTTAATAATTCGGATGAGGATATAAGGATCGAGTTTAATATATATGCTCCTCCTTTCACAACACATAGTTTTTCAATGAACCAGAGAATGCTTCAACTTGGAGCTACTGGTCATATGATAAAAGAGGAGGGGTACGTTGCTACTGTAATGGCTCCTCCTTCTCCTGTAGCTGCACCACCTGGTTATTATATGTTATTTGTTGTCAACCATGGGATCCCTAGCATAGGAGAATGGATCAAAATTTTTTGAATGTCTGTCATCGATGACAGGTTTTGAATCGTTCTCGTCAAATCTGTGTTTTTGTATTGGAGTGTAATTATAATCAGAAAGTGTGATACAATTTTCTTAACAAAAGTCTATGAAATGTTTACAAGCCAAAGTTCAGACTTCACAAATTTGTCAGTACATATCGCATGATATTATTTATATGAATTATCTAATTCTTTTGGGAAGCAAAGTAATATTTTAATTTGCCAAACAATGGCATTGCATCCATTTCACTTCCACTCATTATAAAAACATATCTTATGTTCATATTTTATAATTTAAAACATATTTTATTTTATAATTTCTCATTTATATTTTCTATTTTTCTAAATATTTTTCTTAAATAAATTATAAATCATGAATTTTACATAGAAATGATGGAGTAAAGTTCATTATAATAATCCGATGTAATTTTTTTTATTTTACAAATAAATAAATATATAATAATAGATATTCTAATATTTTTTGTTATTATTAAATTTTATTACCAATTATAAATATATTATTATTTTATTTATTATTCTAAAGAACATTAAGTTATTGGGCATTAGTTAAATGTACCACCCTACTCTATTAGTAAAACTGAAACCAATCACAATAAATGTAACAATGGCTTAATTTAAAAAAAAAAAACTATTTAATTATCAAAAAGTGAATCTGAAATCAATTACAATAAATGTAGCAATAGTTTAATTAACCTATATATATATATATAAAACTTAATTACCAAAAAGATAATGTATTTTTTCAGGAAAATGTTACATTTAATAGAAAAAGTAATATACTATAAACTGATATATTTATATCGATCTTATGTTTCTGTTTATATCCATCTTATGTTTCTATAAAGTTTTTTTTTTTAATCCATTTTCATGCTGCTACTAAGTTTTTATGTACAATTTCTTAAATTTTCAATAATTTTTTTAGTTATCTATTATGATGTTTGAATCAGGGAATTGTATTATAAAATAATTTTTACTTATAATTTTTTTCAATAATATTATGTTATTTTATTATTTTCTAATTTTTAAAATTTAATATTAATTATTTTTTGTTTTTATTATATTTATAAATTATTTAATTTTGAGGATTTATTGAATTAGTTGAGCTTTATCTTCAAAATATTTTGCTATTGAAAAATAACATATTCAACTCTCTTAACACTTTTAAGGTCAATCATACAAATATTCCATGGGCATTGAAATATATATATATATATATAATGTTGCACAAGTTTCTTGTAAGCAGGAACAAGTAGCACGACTAGAAGTTTTGCTCAAATTTACAAGAAACTTCAAGTTGGGAGGGACTATAACATAATATATTAAAATTTGATATACATTAAAAATAAAAAATAAAATTATTTATTTATTTCCTTTCAAATCTTGCCAATCAGGGTTGCCCAAGCCCCTCATTTTCATTTGAATAAACGGGTTGTTTCACTTAGTTCCAGACCCATATATCCACATCTAGAACCAACAACATACCCTTCTCTTTGCACAGTTCCATCAGTTTAAGCAACACCCAAGCTAGCAGCCTCAAATAAACCTAAGTTTGCACTTATTCATTGTAATGAAGCTCCCAAAACTTCAAAAATTTGTTGTAGTGAAGCTCTGGAAAAACTCCAAAGCTCCAACCCGTTTTAGAGTGTTTCCTACCAACTCCCAAACTCCCAGAAACTAGGGAGCTTGAGTTACATGCTCTCCAATACATGGGATACATGGGGAACTAATATATTTATATATATATATATATATATATATATATATATATATATATATATATATATATATATATATATATATATATAATTTTAAAATTGATATGTTATTTACATAGATTATTTCAATTTTAAAATTTTTAAATGTTAAAAAATAAATAAAAATAAAAATACATAACTCTAACTTTAATATCTTACCAACATAATTTATTTCAATATATTATTAAATATGGAGAATGATTAAAAAATAAATCAAATACAAATCTCAATCATTAACATAGATTTAATTCAATCATGGATCTATTAAATGTTGAAAAAAATTAAAAACAAAAAAACAAAAAAAAAACAACAATGGTTTACAAAACATCTTTACATTGACACCATTTGGATCTTTGAAGATTCAAAAGTGTTAATTAGTTATCCCAATAAGAAAAATCAGTTGGCTTCGATACAACTATCTTGCTTCGATACAACTATCTTCATGGATTGACAGGATCTCAGAATTGGCCAGTACATTCTCTAGCATCACTTTCACACATGTTTATTGTGAGAAGAATTCAACACGTTGTCCAAAAGGGGTCTCAAAAAGATCCATTGGGGCAATAAACTATGAACTCTATAAAACAACACTATCAAGGGTAAGTGAAACTGTAAGATTTTACTAAGTAGGAAAAGATGTTGATGGTGTCTTTGGTTTTTTGACTAATATATTTTTGAGTACTGTGCAGAGAGGACTGCTAACACAGATAGGATAAATATATAGATTGTGATCCTGGGGCATGCTTTTTGATTGAATGAGACTCAATGGAGAGCACTTTAGCTACATGGTAGAGGTGTGGATAGTAGACAGTTTGTCCTGGAAAGTATTGGTGAAATGTTGTGAATACTGGGGATGGATTGATCTCTCTCGATATGTTCAATAAACCATTTTTTTAAAGCATAGAAGATGAAAGAATTACTATAGATGATCTTATACTGGGGAACTATCATGACAAACAAAATACATTATTTTTTGGTTATAGTTTATATAATATATATTTATGATAGATTTTGGAAAGTGTAAAAAAAAAAAAAAAAAATTGAAAATATTTGAATACAACCTATATTAATTCATATAGTAAGAAAACTTGAAAAATATTTCTTCACATTCATAAATAACATATTTGATAAATAAATTAGAATAGATTAACACATTTCCTCTACATTGAATTTGATCCTATTAACATATAACTTACTAAATATCCAATCATATTAACAACCATTTAAACTAACTTCTTAAATTTTAATTTTTATATAAATTAAAATTAATATTTTATAAAATACATATTATTTATTTCATATATTAACTATATTGTTAATTAAAATATTTAAAAATATGTATATCAATAAAACATGGCACAAGCAGTATCAATGTTGGAGTGCGACATGCAATAATCGAATTTTATTTTATCGATAAACAATGCCATTGAAGTCAAGAGTCTTGATAACCAAGTAATTCTCTAATATTTCGCATACCCATGATTGAAAGCCTACGTATTAGTTTCCTTGGATGATGCCGACGATTGAACTCACATGAACCTTGACAACAACTACAACCTTCCCTCATAACTCGATCACTACCTCTTTTGGCCATCCCTAAGGATAAATAGTGGCTCAGATAAATTTGAAATTGGCACATTTCCCACCACTTAAATGTTTATTTGGTTTTTTTTGGAAAAGTTGTAGTTTAAAAAATCCATAGAATAACTTAGAATCGGATAAAGATTTTAATAAATTTTGGCAAAGATTTATCAGAATCTTGTTTAAAACTGTATGGTTTTTGATAGTGCTGAATCCATTTCTATTATCAAAAATGCAATTCAAACACTCCAACTACCTGATTTTTTGAATTATTTTTTTACCGGATTCTGGCAAAAAACTCTGCGGTCCGAGCTATTCTGTTGGTTGAGGAGACAACTCCTTTAGAAAATGATATCCTCACATGGCACGATGTGCTTTGCAAGGGTTTCATTCGTCCTAATGTCTATATTCTATTTTATGTTATAATGGATGTGAATCTCTTGGCATGTTTTTTTTTTCTTTTTTTTAAATCTTTTTTCTCTTTCAGTGTGACTTCTCCAAAACTTCATGGAATGAAGTTTTTTGCATCTCTCAATATTATGGATAGTGGGTCTATTTCTTTCTTTGAGTTTTATTTATATTGGTAGGATTTCAAGATGGGTAAGTTCAAATTTTTACCTACATTCTTAACTTGGGGCATTTGAAAAGTACACAACTTATTTTTGAGAGATAATCATCAATCTTTCTTCTATCCAGCCTCAAATTCTTGTTTTTTAATGATTATATAAGACCCTTGAAAGCTAGCTAGATCTTTTGTTACTCTCTGAGCCCACGATGTTGTAAGGTTAGATTCTTTGATGAAACTTTATAGGAAGGCATGTGTGGTGGGGGGTCCTCTTATTTCTTCAAGGAAATCACAACTATAATATAGGTTGAACATTAGGTCTAGATCCAATACAAAGACATAAATCATAGTTTATTTGACTCTATTATATTTTGTTGCCTCCGTTAACATTGTCTCATTACAGGTCTATGGTGAAACCACCTTCATATTCTTGTCTGGTTGGATAGACATAATAAACATTCTAAAAATATATCTTTAGTCAATCTTGTCAGCATATATAGGGAATGGAATCTCTGGGCTAATATCCTCTCCAAGAAAGTTCTCTATGCGTAGGAAGGCTAGGTATTATTCGAAGAAAGATCAGGTTTTGGGTGTGAGATGTTCTCCTTCAATTAGGTTAACTTTATTCTCTAGAATGAGATTTCTAGACATTTTGTTAGCTGATAATTCTCCTATCAAGATATCAACATATTTGATATGCTATATCAGTTTTTTTTTAAACACTGTTGAAAGAGATATTTGCAATATTTATTGAAGACTATACTTACCTTGACTTCAATTGTTTTTTATTTTATTGATCACTCTATATAAATACTACGAAGTATGTGCTTTCATATTGAATACATGGGTTGTATTGTGTGTCAAAATCTTCATATTGTACTCTTTTTTTTATATAATGAAAAGGATGAAATCTTCCTCTAATAATAATAATTCATTTTTGGGTTTCAACAATTTTTATATAAATATAGTGAAGTATGTGCTTTATATTAGATACATGGGTTGTATTGTTTGTCAAATCTTGATATTGTACTCTTTCTTTATAATGAAAATATGAAATTTTCTTTTAATAATAATTCATTTTTGGATTTTCACAATTTTCTCATGTGAACTTTGCAGGGTTTTATTTTTATGATTTTTTTAATTTTTTTTTATGTAATTAAATTTAAGTACGTGATAATATGTAACTAGATAAAGAATGAGTGTAAATTTTTAAGTATTAGTTTTAGATTAAAGCTTGAGTATTAATTTTTTAAGTGTTAGTTTTACATTTAATGTCTTATATGTTATTATTTTATTTTCAAAAAATATTTTAATATTTTATGTGGTTATTTTGTTTTTAAAAATTAATTTTTTCAGTAAATAAAATCTGAAATTTTGTGTTATTTTAACTTAGAAAATAATAGGGAGAGATATTTTAGAAAATAACTTAGAAAAATTAGGCAATAAAATAGTAGAAATTAGCTCTCCAACTTCTAGTCATTTAATTTTCCATAGAAATCATGAGCTCTCTAAGGAAAATGGCCCTCAAAATTTACAAGGAAATTATAGAAAAACCTGAGATAAATTCTTCCAACAAAATCAACAACCCAACCATCTAAAACCCGTGGGCATCCACAAAAAGTCATTGATTTTCTCACTCATGTGGGTCCCTATTAAATTTATTCAGCTACAAAAAAAATATCATGTTGTATTTTTCCTTCTTCATCAAACCTTATGAATATCTCACAAAAAATCTACAATATTATTCTTGTAAATTATTCAGAAATATATATATATATATATATATATATATATATATATATATGTATATGTATATGTATATGTATATGTATATGTATATGTATATATGTATATACATATACATATGTACATATACATATATACATATACATATATATACATATATCTATATACATATATCTATATATATATATATATATATATATATATATATATATATATATATATATATGTGTGTGTGTTTTTTTCATTCTCCTAAATTGCTTTTATAATTCTTCATAAGCTAAATCTATGTACATATATATATATATACATGTATATACATATGTACATATATACACATACATATATACACACATACATATATACACATACATATATACACATATATATATATACACATATATATATATATACACATATACATATACATATATATATATATATATATATATATATATATATATATATATATATATATATATATATGTTTTTTTCATTCTCTCCCTTAAATTGCTTTTATAATTCTTCATAAGCTAAATCATTGTTGGGGCCCTTGTTTTGAAATCAAATAATTTTGAGTTGTGGATAACAAGTAGCATAACACAACCACAGTAGACAGAGAGCTGTCACGGTTGCGGAGAGCCAAAGAGAAGGCGGCGTGGTTGTTGAGGAAGCAAGCACAGATGGCAGAAGGAAGCAGTAGAAGACAATCAGTGGAATTCCAAACAATCTAGGAGAAGTAGAAAACAACCAAGCGAAAAGGAAGGAAGAACTATCAGTCGTGCTGGCAACGGAACAAATAGGCAGCCGGCCAACGGAGAAAGGAGGTTGGCACAGTAGAGATCAGGGAACAAGAGCCGTAGGAGAGCTCTGTTCGTGTTGTTCGTTCTGTTCTCTCTCTCTCTCTCTCTCTCTCTCTCTCTGTTTCATTCTATTCAGACTTATGTAACTCCATTGTAATTAGTTCTGCTAGGAACATTCTGAGAAGCATTGTAACTGTCTTTTGTTGTTAATGAAATACATCATGATCTGAGGTTGTTGTTCTGAGTTTTGTATTGTGTTCTAGGTTAGTTGAATGTGCGGGTTATTTTAAATTTTTTATTATCATTGTAAATGTGTTTACAAGTATTGCTAGTTGTGGAGTATTTACATTTAACCGAAGTACTTAGTTTTGTCTGGGTTATGCATTTGTCATGCTTAATCGATACCGGATCCGACCCCAACCTTATTAAGGTCGCAGCACGCCTCGGGTGAGACTCTCTGCTCCTCAGAGCAGGCTGAAAATGTCGGCATTGTGCTAGACTACTATGGAAAACCTTGTTGGCTTCTATCCTGAACCTAGATTTCGGCTCAAAGACCTCTTTTCTTTCCAACAAATGGTTATGTTGCCAGGACTTGAAATTTCATGCTAGATCTAGATCATGGTATCATGGATCTTCGAGAGAGAAATATGAAACTGGTGGGATAACCACCTAGATCAGTTCGTAGCTCTGCAAGTGGAAGTGAGACAGCAAAAAGAGAAAGCTGTTAAGAACCTGATTATATACTCTAAATCCGCCAGTGATATCTACGATATCTTCTTGGGAAAGTTTCCCGAGGAGATCTACAACTGATTGCAGAGACTATAGACCAAGACAGTCTAGAGAGGCTTGTGGAAGATCTATCGCAAGTGGGCGCACGCAGATCTGGTAGCACTCCATCGGTTAGATACCAATTTGACCCAAGCCATAGATTTTTGGGTGCAATATACCTTGGAAGGATACATAGTGGAGTTCGCAGCTGAATGCTACCAGTCTTTCTCGAAAGCGGAGAACGTATTCAGATCAGGGCTGCGCGGAGAGTTGTTGAAGGAGATCCCCCTGTGGATCAAATCTTTGATGGTAGATAAAGGATTGATGGAGTTCCAAAAATCTGAGATGGAGACATAAACCTCCAGTACTGAGGGAAGGAGTTGAGGGAAAGATGCTACAAGTACGTTGAAAAGGGGAATAGGGATATGGATGTCGAGACCTCCAGTGGGTTAAGGGAATGATGAGCACATCGGAGGGCGCAACTCGCTGAGAAGTGGCAAGAAAGGGTGATGAAGGAGTTGGAAAGATAGGAAAGGAATAGAAAATACAAGGAGGAGGCGCCTCATACAACGAAGGATATGGAAGGTCAGATGGGTTCCCAGGATATAGGGGGGACCACTAAAGAAGTGCGGCAGGTGTATAGGAGCCCAGGCCAAGCAGAGAAGGGAAAGGAGTGTGATGGAGATGATGTGCGCCCCGAGGAGACATGCGATGTGGAGTTGCATGTTGTAATGGAGTAGCTATTCCGAGAAGGGCCGGCACCCATAATCCCAGATAACTTTATTCCCAAAAGTTCAAGTAGCTCGAGTCCCAACCTTCCTGTGGTACTCTATCAACCACTAGGTGAAATCTTTGTTAAGTTACGAGAATTTAGTAAGTGGAATAGTGTTTATTCCACAACAGTAACCCACACTAGCAGCAGTGCTAGTAATACCATTTCACAACCGAGAGTTAGGGGTTTTGTTCTAGTAACCCCCACACAAGGAAGCATGGCATGATCATTTACTCTGTACCTAGAGTTTTCTAGGAGGGTTAATGATGATGTGGAACAACATGGGTACCTTTGTGAAGCCATATGGAGGGCTCAACAAACACCAGAAACAGTTAAGTTGGTAGAATTTCAAACTACTCTCAGGGAGAGAGCTCTATGTTGGTTTATAAAGTGGTCTGAGCCTCATCAAAACCCAGAGATAGACGAGGTAAAGAGGGATTTCGTGAAGGGGAAACTACATGGGATCTAATGAGAAGATTCAAGGATGTGATTGGAAAACTTAGTTATCCGATCGATCCAAACCTTCAGAGAGATTGGTTTATCAAGGCCCTTCTTCCACTAACAAGAACTCCGCTGACCCAACAGAAGATCTAGACGCGTTAGAGCAAGCTATGAAAATAGAGGCCATGGCAGGATATCCGCAAGAATTTAAAGGAGGAGCATCCGCTCAGGATCCCTCCATACTAGGATTACAACATCAAATAGCTATCCTAACAGAGAAATTGAAAGAAATTCAACCAATGCATCTAGCGAGGCCAAATGTATGGTGTACACACTGCCTAATGGAAGGACACATGGTAATTGAATGTCCTCTGCTGAGGGGCCAGAATGTAGGGGCATCAGCAATAGGGGCACTGGGAGCTCCGCCAGGAGGAGGGTTACGCAGATAAACACCCAGGGATTATATCTGCTGCAACACCCGTACGCGGGGTTCCCCGTGAAATAGAGTCCAACGGCGACTGAATATTGTGAAATATGTAAAATCATGAATCATCCACCCCGTCTATGCTCCATACTGCAAAAATACTCTAACGTTCCGAACAACACATATTGTGAATTTTGTGCATATACCACACACGGCACAGAGTAGTGTAGGGCTCTGGATGCCTTGGTGGAGGGCTTGGACAGGCCTTCATATAAAGTAAACGAGGCTCCCAGAGGACGAGGAGGAGGCATGAGAGGAGGCCGAGCGGGAGGAAGAGGGCCAGTGCGGTGTTACAATTGCGACCAAGAAGGTCAAGTGGCTAGGGAGTGTCCACTTCCTAGAAGACCCTGGTGCTCTCAGTGCAGGGTTAACACGCATGCAACGGAGGACTGTCCAAAGCTCATTAAAATATGGGAGGAAAGAACCAGACAAAGAGGAACAAAATTGGTAAATGTAGAGCCCAGAACAATAGGGGCTCAAGCTATGCAAAACGTGGCCATAGTGACGCGAGGAGGAAAAAGAACCAGGGAGGACACACAAATGATGGACCCGATAAGATTGGTAAGGCCAGCATCTCCAAAGCCAATGTTTAGGCCAGATGGACAGAAACAATTCTTTCAAGAAGTAGCAGAAACATTTTCCCAGCTTGGGGGAAGTAAAGGTATTGAACTGCCACAGGCCAAGGAAGATAATGAGAATCAAGCTAGCACAAATATCGCAATTGAAGAATGGTTCCGTCTATTTTTAAAGATTGTAAACAACACGTCAATGTTATTAAAGTTAAAGCAGAACCCGGAAAGAGTAGTGCAAAAGGCCACAGGACTAGGGGAATCAACTGATGCAACACATAAATATATATGAAGGGTGAAGAGAAATAAAATAAAGACATCAAAAGAGTTTTGGGTGAATACTCAAGTTGTGGGATTCCAGATTAAGGACACAATGCCTGACCTGGGGTTAGATGTAAATATCTTGTCAAGAAACACATGGGAAGCATTGGGAAAGCCGAGGCTAACATACTCACCAATTCAACTCCGTATGGCAAACTAGTATGCATTGTACCCATAGGCAGACTAGAGGATGTCAAAGTTGATGTTGTGGGAGAAAAGACGTATACGGACTTTGAGGTCATTGACATTATGGGGGACAAAGACCCCTATCCCACATTGTTGGGGATTGACTGGGCTTTAAAGAATTACGTAGTAATAGATTTGAAGAAGGAACTGATGATATTTGAGGATGGAGAGGTCAGAGTCACTCAGCCACTTGACCCGTATCAAGGTCCCCGATACACAGAGTTTTTTGACAACAGGGAAGATGCTCAGCTTCTTGACCATATTTATCAAATGAATGCAGGGGAAAGGGAATCTTATATCAACTGGACGATGGGAGGATCTGTAAGTTGGAGAAGCATCCAAAGCCTAGACTTGGGCTCAGAGATAGCCTGGGATGATTGGAAGCAAGGGGGATATGAGACTGATACAAGAAGATGTGCCAACATCAAAAGAATTAATTGGATCGAGACTAAGGTAAGAGATTACCCAACTTTCTCTGATATGAACGCTGTCAATACTTGCATAACCAAAATAGAAGATAAAGTACCAGAGGACCATAGGGTCCCACTCATGGACATGGCCCTACAATCCACATATGAAAGATGGTGGAGTAACCACTGCAACTCACTGTCGCAATGGGAAAAGTTGTGGCAGCACTGAAAGCCAGGTTCAAGGGAGAATAAGAACCACATTTCACTCAAAAATTCTGAGGGGACTCATACCCCAAAAAACATTTGAAAGAGTGTGAAGATCAATGGATCATTGTGAGATACCCGGAGGAGTTGTGGATCCACAAGTTTATACATTCACTGGACGTGATTCCCAAAGCTTGGTACCTAACGGAGGAGAGGAAAAGAGGAACTAGCACGTGGCAAGAAGTTACAGGGAAATTTACACAATGATTCTTATTTGGAGGAAGAATAGAACCAATCACCCAAACGCTACAAGCTATTAAAAAGGTACTGTTCTTCCTAGAGAATCAGGATGAGGATGAGCAACCACTCCCAAACCAAAGAGCCAAACAGTTGGTAGCATGTAAAAATGTAGACAATGAAATGGACGATGATGATATAGAGGGACTTAGGCATCTGTATTTTGAAGAGACGGAGGGGGAACAGGATATTCAAGAAGACCCTACAACCGAATGAATTCATCTACTACCACTAAAAACCAAGAAAATGAACATTGGGACCAAAGAAAGGCCCAAACTGGCATCAATCAGTGATTATTGGGATGTTGAGACGACCAAGGAAATATTTAGTCTACTACAAGAATATGAGGATTTGTTCCCATTGTCCATAGCAAACTTGAAAGGATTCAAAGGAGACCTAGGAGAAATGTGTATAATCCTGAAGCCCGATGCAAGACTAATCAAGCACAAACCCTATCGGTTGAATCCAAGGGTAAAGGAAAAAGTTAAAGCAAAAAGCAAAAATAATAAGTCCGAAATCTGAGTCTGTGCGGATTGCAAGAGCTTGAATAATGCCTGCATACATGACCCATTCCCTATTACATTCAATGATGAGGTCCTCGACAACGTTGCGGGGAACGAGACATAATCCTTTACGGAGGGATTCTGAGGATACCATCAGGTATGGATAACGGAAGAAGATAAGAAAAAAACAACGTTCACCACCAAATGGGGCTCCTTTGCATATCATGTAATGCCATTTGGTTTGAAGAATGCGCCAGCCATATTTTCACGCATTGTGATAGCAACATTCCGTGACTACATCCACAAATTCCTGGAGGTTTATGTGGATTACTGGACCATCTACATCCTATTAAAGGACCATGCAATGCTATTGAGAATTATGTTTGATAGGTTTCGACAGCTACAGATTTCATTGGACCTAAAGAAGTGCATATTTGCAATGCCGTTTGGGACATTGCTAGGACACGTTGTCTGCAAACAAGGAGTTTGCGTGGATCCAGAAAAGGTAGCGGTTATAGTTAATATGGAAACACCAGAAATTGTAAAACAACTAAGGTCACTGTTGGGCCACACAGGCTACTACCGGCTATTCATCCGCAACTACACGAAGATAACATCCCCATTAGAGAAGCTATTGCAGAAGTCGGAACAGTTCGATTGGAAAGAGAATTGCACGGTAGCCCTAAATACGTTGAAGGAGAAGTTGGAAAGGCACCAATATTGATTCATTCGGATTGCGATAAGCAATTTCATGTCCACATCAATGCTTCGAGCATCGCACTCGGAGCGGTTCTAGCCAAACCAGGAGATACTATAGTTGATCACCTAGTGTATTTTGCAAGTCAAAAATTATCAACAGTAGAACGAAACTACACCACGACGGAGAGGGAAGCACTAGCAATGGTGTATTCCCTTCAAAAGTTCCGCCATTACCTGTTAGGAGGTATGTTCAATTTTTTCACAGACCACTCAACTTTAAAATATTTGGTAAATAAACCAGTCTTAGAAGGAACAATCTGCAGATGGCTCCTACTCTTTCAGGAGTTCACCTTTGAGGTGATAGTAAAGCTCGAGAGGCTAAATGTGGGACCAGACCACCTGTCAAGGCTCCAAAATGGGGAAAATGGAGGGTCTCTAGATGATCAACTGCCGGATGTTGATCTTTTCAGAGTAGAAGCCATCCCAGAATATCTAGATCAGATCAAAACTTATCTGACAACAGGATAATGCCCAAAAGAATATACAGTAGTCTAGAGAAGAAACCTAGTAGTCCAAGTGGCAGAGTACCAACTGATAGCGGGACACTTTTACAAGATGGGGCTGGACCAAATCTTACGAAGATGCATCCTAGACCACGAGAGGGAGGCTGTACTATGGGAATGCCACTATGGAGTTGCGGGAGGACATGTGGGAGAAAAACAAACTGCGAGGAAAGTATTGCAGGAGGGTTTATGGTGGCCTATGGTACACATTGATAGTATGGAATTCGTAAATAATTGCAATGTTTTCTAGAGGACGGGACACCATGTGAGATGACTCTATTTGCACCCAGTCAGCTTAGCATAATAGTTTAGAAATGGGCAATTGATTTTATAAGGACATTGCCTCTTTGCAAAGGTATTCACGAGCTGAAATTTCTCACGACAACAAACTGACTGACCTGCAGGTGGTGACAGTGAGTTGAGAAAGGATTACTTGCAATGAAAAACATTTCAGTTCATGTTTAAAACAAATGGTGAGGTTTGGCTGCCCAAAAATTCTGACAAGTGATCAAGGTACACATTTCATCAATGCTACCATTAAATCCCTACTCGAAAGCTTCATGGTACAACATCACAAAAGAAACCCTTACCATCCACAAGGTAATGGTACGGTGGAAGCATTCAATAAGATCCTAGAGAAGGGCTTGATGAAGATATGCAATGCTCAACGAGACAACTGGGACGAATGTATACTAGCAACCTTGTGGGCATACAGAACAACTGTCAAGAGGCTTAATAACTAGACGCCGTTCTAGCTAGTGTATGGAAGAGAAGCCATGGTGCCAACAGAGTTTGTCATACCGATCCTTCTAATCGCAACCTCACTCAAGCTATCAGAGGAAGACTCACTAAAGTAACGATTACAGGAATTGCAGGAGCTAGAGGAAGATAGGTTTCTAGCGGAATTCCACCAAACTATCCAAAAAGAGAGACAGAAAGCTTGGCACGACCACCAAATCAAGCGCAAAGCTTTCTAGGTCGGTGGGAAATTTTTACTCTATGACAGTAAGTACCAAAAGTTCCTAGGGAAACTACAAATGCATTGGATAAGACCATTCCACGTAATCAAAATCAAGGATTCAAGAGTAGTTCGGTTAGCACAGCTGGACAACCAGATACTGCCAGGATGGGTGAACGACGCACGCCTAAAACCCTACCACAAGTAAGTTCCGCATTTAATTTTCAATAACTCTCGCAACCGATAGGAGTCAGTAGGGTAGATTAGATAGAGTCAATAACCTCACATGTACTTTGAGGAGAAAGAGATCTGAATGGAATCAATAAAAGAAATTATATAGCACAATGACAATTCCAATGTTGCGATGCGAGCACTTAACATAACAGATGTGTGGTGGTGGAGTTGGCATAGGTCATTGAAAAGTCATAATTAATATTTTTTAAGCTCCTAAAATTCTTCCCACATTCACTTATTGAAGCCCCTGTCAACCTAACCATTTATATAAATTGTGATCCTCATTTCCTCCTTATGCAAGGGATTTCGCCATCTAAAACGGGTCATCGTGGAATTTTAAATACTTTTCTGAAGTTTGGCTGAAATTTTTATGAGGCAAAGCTGAAATGTTGAAGACCTGTGAAAATTTCAGATCCAGGTGCACAGCTATTTCGGACATATGATCTATGGAATTCAATGTTTTTGCGAGCTCCTAAAATTCATCTCAAATTAGTGACCTTGATTAATTAGTTCTATATAAATTATCGGTTGGAATTGCATAGAAAGTGATAAGTGTGCACAAACTATAGTTTTCTTTCTATCAATTTTAAAAGCCATCAGAAGCTGTAGAGCACATGGAATATAAGTACAAGTTAAAATACCGTGAAACAATCATTGGGGCATTATGAGTATTACAGTGCAACTCTCTCTTAGAATCCAAATTGGTTTCAGAGCTTGGTTCCTTCAATAGCAGTTTAATAGCTGGAAGGAGGTCATGGAGCATACCAAGAATGGTGTACCTCTATTCAATGAAAATAATTGTGCACTTTGGAAAGGAAGAATGGAGGTCTATCTCTTGGCGCAAGGTTACGAAGTATGGGACACTGTTCAAAATGGATTTACATCAACCGCGGATGAACAAGGTAAGAAGAACTTGGTAAATGATGCAAAAGAAAAGAATATTATTATCATTGGACTTATTGAATCTTCTTATCATAAGGTTTTGGGTTGTAAAACCACCAAAAATGTATGGGACAAGCTTGAGAATATATATGCAGGTGACTCAAATGTCAAAGAAGCAAAGCTTCAAATCTATATAGAAAAATTTGAGCAACTCAGAATGAAAGAAGATTGCAACATTGCTACATACTTCCAATACGTTGATGAAATAACCAATACTATGGAAGGATTGGGAGAGCCATTTGACGAGAAGACTATTATATGGAAGATTCTTAGAACGTTACCAGGGAGATTCAACCCAAAGATATCGGTCTTAGAATACAATGAAAATCTAGACAAACTCAACAAAGAGGAATTGCATGGAGTTCTCATAGCATATGAAATGAGACTTGATAAAGAAGAGGGTGCTTCAAATCTAGAAACTATGTTCGTTGCATCTAAGAAAACCAGTAAGGACAAACAACCTTCAATTGAAATGACATGCACCTGCAAGTGTGAAGAAAAGGGAGATGATGGAGAAGGTTTTTTTTTTTTCTAAGTAAGTTTAATCTATTAACAGAGGGAATAAAAATACAGCATGACCAAAGTAAAAAAAATGCCCAGACTTATGGAAAATTTGACAAAAAATCAGAAGAGAAGACTGCCCTCATAAGGGGAAACCAGCCTTGAGCATTTTTCAGTTTGTTGCATTGCCCGTGCAGGGGTACCATCGTTTAATATCTTTGACGATTACATTGTTTAAAAAAATCAAAAATAAAACTGAAGTCTAGCAAAGCAAGATAAACAAAAACACGCCCAGTTAAATGGGCCGCGAGGCATGAAATCTGAACTAGAGAGAAGCAGTTACTCATCCGGTGGTTCTTCGAAAATTCGGCACCATAATGCAGACATATCACCATCCTTCTTTAACAGGTCCATGGTGGGAGCAGCTTCAGACATGGAAGGTCCAGGATCTCCATGCGCCAACTCCACTTCACGAGCCCTGCTAACCTGAGCCTCCTTGTCCTACTCTCTCATGCCTTCGAACCCCGCTTGAAGGCCCAAAAGCTGGGCTTTCTTTGTGCTCAGACCCACTGGATGGGTGCTCTGTTCCTCCACTTGGGCCTCTTCACGGAACACCACGGTGATTGAAGCAGTGACTTGAGGGTGGTTCAGAGAGCAATTAAAGGAAAAATGCGTCGTGCCCATCGTGGGAGAAGGCATAGTGGTGGGGAAATGAGGAGAATGGGAGCCCATATGGTGGCCAGTTCCTAGAACACGACCCCTCCCACTTCTAGTGTTGGGATATTGGCCTGCGAAATAATCACTAGAGTGGGAAGATGACTCGATTGAGGGGCTAGAGGGAGCGCGTAGGGGTTGGCTCCTGGTGCTACCCCTACGGCAACGCATCCTTTGACGCAGGCGAGGCATGGGTGTAGTCTCTGTAGAAGGCGCAAGACGAGGCAGATAAGCAGGATTGACAGAGGATTGATAAATGGGATAATTCCAAGAAACCGAGGAAGACAGACAAAGGCCAGAATGAGAGAAATGCAGATTTTCACCAAGGTCTAAGCAACAGTTCAGCTGGCTTCTCCTACCCGTCACAGTGCGCAAGCTGGGTAACCCAGCAACCGGAGAGCATCTGCAAGTCATCGGATGTGGCTCGTCTGAGAAACCAGAGTGAAACTCCATTTTATCGACCCGAATGCTAAGGCATCGAAGAACGCCTGTCATAAATCTCTCATTAATGAGAGCCGAAGGCCGAAGCATATTGGAGCATGCAGAATCACAAACAGGAGTGGAGGTCGGATCTTGATCCCCTTCAAAACTTAATGCAATAGATATGAATACAGAGGGACTTAAATGCCATCTGCCAGCCATGCCATGGGTGGGTAGGTGTCTCCACACTTTGCCCCACCCATGTCCCATTGCCTTAATCTCCATCCAGTTCACCCACATCCGGGAGATGGAGAAGGTATTTCAGATGAAGAATGTGATTACTTTACGAGAAAACTAGAAAATGGTAAGGGAAAATTCAAAGGTAAACTTACATTGATATGTTTTGGTTGTGGTGAGGTTGTGCATTTTGCAGTAAAATGTCTAAACAAAAGTGATGGCAACTCAAAAGGAAAGAAAGGCTTTAAGAAATTCAACAAGCAAGGCAAAAATAAAGGATCCAAAAGGAAATTTCTCTCTAAAGAAGATAGCTCATCATCCGATGAAGAAAGTGACAGCAAAGAAGAATCCAATGAGAAAGTATTGTTTATGGCCAAGCACAATAAACAAGAAGTATCAAACAAAGAAGAAGAAGGGTTGACCATAGAAGAATTTTCTAAGGAGGGAATCAAGCTTATAAAAGAGCTCAATGCTAAGAAGATATGTTCCAATACTCTTGAAGAACAAGTTCAAGGTCTCAAAATTGAAGTTGAAGAACACAAATTTATTGAAGACTCACTTCAAAAGAAGTTGGAAGAAAATGACCAAGAAAGGGAAGCATTAGAAGCTAGAAGTAGTCTCACTTTGCTAAGGAAGTGAATAAAGGAAAAATTGTCCAAAACTATGCCAACAAGTCAAGGGCATTGGAAGAACTCATCAACAATAAATGATCTTACAATGAAAGAACTAGCATCGGTTATAAAGAAGAAGAAGCAAGACCTTCTACAACAAAATACAATGAACCTATGAGATATGACATGCATGTAGACTTCATTGGACAAGATTCGCAAGAACATACTTGGAAGACGATTCCTCGACGAAGATTTCCATCGAGGTACCAACATATTTTTCATGGCTATTGTTATTCATGTGGAGAATTTGGTCATAAAGATGTAGAATGTCGCACGTACCCTAGGAACCAATACAATTCCGGGAGATCCTTCAAATATGAACCTCCCGAGACGAGAATTTGAATAGGCTTATCAATGGAATTTGAACATTTAAGAATAACCCTGGAATTTTACATGTAGAAATTATATAAATTATGTGTTATATTTCCAAGATTCTCCTAATCTCACACTATTTTAACTTCATGCAAAATACAGAATCTATTCCACCATTGATCATTTGCGGAAATTAAATCAAGATTGCAATGCACACATGAAACAATAAAAATTCACACACATTAACACATTTTTTTAACGGGAAAGCCTGAAGCTGAAAACCCCAAATATCTTTATATAATATATGTCATAGATATCATGTAACAATCCTCACACAAAGCTGATCATATCAAGCTCTTAGTACAATACAATCACTACACACTAATCAGGCCCGATCTTGCAAATCCATGCACCGATATTTGCCACCTGCTAGCCTGCCTCTACTGTGAAATCCCTATTGAAGAATGGCTCTAAATGAGTTCAAATTACTCCAGCCTTGCTCACGCAATCCTCATTGGCATCTCCACTGAGTGTTGGATGCAATCAATGCATCACTATAGTCACAACTGATAGTCACACTTTCTCTTTCACCTATCTCTCCACTGGTCTCCACTGAAACTGCCATGCACTGTAGTTAACTGATGTATTCTTCAGTTGATTAATGAGTTATTATTTAGTGAATTAATTAACTAATTAATTCACACCACTCTCACTAGTGTATCAATCAGTTATATTAGATACAACTAGCTCAACTGAGTCTAACTAAGTTAAACTAAATACAACTCCACCAACTACTTCTATAACTCCACCAAACTCTATCACATGAGTTATAACTGAAGTCCTCATGCAATAGCTCTAGTAAACCCTCAGGAATAGCGTAATTCCTTATGTCAGTTGTTGTGCCACATTTGTGCACTTAACTGAAGTGCTCCAAGAGAATAAGATAATGTTTAGAGTCCAAATATTATTAAGAGCTAATAATATTCGACATATCTATTTTTAGACTGGCAATCTAAAAATAGATTCCGCCCAATATGTCTAAAAATAAAAGTCCATATATTTTTTCCAACTTGACCAACCATCCACAAATAGCATCCTGCAACTCATAGAACATGATCCATATGTCTAAAAATAGACATAGTCTAAAAATAGACTTTGCGCCAAAAATAGCCTGCGGGCCCACTTAGTGAAGGCGACTTCTTTCCATTAAGCTCATCATCTTGTTGCAATCTCAACACTCCCTCTCAACAAGATAAGGATTATCTGCCACCCCTATCCTGCCTCTGTGGTATTCGAATTTGCTCTTGGTGAGCGCCTTCGTCAAGATATCAGCATCCTGATCCTCCGTAGGAATGTATGAAAGTAACATGATTCTCCGCTGCACACAATCTCTGATATGATGATACCGGATGTCAATGTGTTTAGATCTATCATGAAATATTGGATTAACCGAGAGTTTGATGCAACTCTGATTATCACAATAAATCACAGTAGGCTCTAAGTGTGAACCGAACAACCCGACCAGGATCTTCCTCATCCATATAGCCTCGCATGCAGCCAAACTTGCAACCATTAGCCTGTTTCGACCTTCGGCCCGGGCGAGTGCCATGGATCTCCTGCTTTCTTGTTGTACCAGAAAGCTGTTGCAGATCCGATACTGAATATCCCTCCGGATGTGCTCTTTCGTCCGTTGGGCTCCTCGCCCAATCCGCATCACGTGAAGCCATGCGGCTTCAACTCATCCGATTGTCCGTACCAATAATCCATATCTAGATGTGCCCCTGAGATACCTCAGGACATGCTTGCCTGCCTTCCAAAAGAGCTTGGTAGGCTTAACCATAGCTTGTGAAAGCTGGTTAACAGCATAGCATATGTCCGGTCGTGTATTGACTAGATACATGAGCAAACCAACCAACTGTCGATAAACAGTGGCATCCACTACCTTTGCCGATGTAGCATCCTCTTTCCTCCAACCACCGGGAAGAGGAGTGTCGATAGGCTTGCATCCTTGCATGTGAAACTTCTCCAGTATCTCCCCAGCATACTTGCCTTGAGACACAAATAGTCCACCCTTCCACTACCAAATTTCCAATCCCAGGAAATAATGAAGGAGGCCCAAGTCCTTCATCTCAAACTCCTTTGCAAGATCTGCCTTGCATGAGTGTATCAACAGTTCATCACCCGTTAGTATTAAATCATCTACATAAATTACAATGATCAACAACTTACCCTCCACCACAATCTAGTATAGGTTCGGATCTGCCTCACTCTTGGCAAAACCAAGTCCGATGAAATAACTGTCTATCTGTGTGTACCAAGCACGAGGTGCTTGTTTCAGCCCATACAACGCTCTTTTGAGCCTGCACACATGCGACTCGCTGCTAAGGATTTCAAATCCTTTAGGCTACTATATGTACACCTCCTCCTCAATGACTCCATTGAGGAACACAGTCTTCACATCCATCTAATGAATGTGCCAACCCATCTGCGCTGAGAGAGCAAGGATGGTCCGTATGGAATAATACCTTGCGACAGGTGCAAAGGATTCTTCATAGTCAATCCCCTCGATCTGTGAGAAGCCCCGGGAAAAAATTCTTGCCTTATACTTCTCGATGCTCCCGTCAACAGCATTATTCACTTTGTTGATCCATCTCTAACCTACCACTGATTTCCCTTCCGGCCTTGGGACAATCTCCCATGCACTATTTATGACAATCGAATCATACTCTTCCACCATGGCATTTACCCATGCGAGATATTCCACAGCCTCCTCGAAAGAAGATGGTTCTTTCATGATACACTTGCTCATCAGAGCCATGTATCCAGTAAATCGGTCAGGTGACTGTCTCTGTCTGCGATGTGATGTAGGAACTCCTACATTCTGCACTGCATCAAGATTCAGTCACTCAGTTTTTGTAGTGCGCTTCCACCCTTTGATGTTTGGCACTGCATGAGTGGTTTCTTCCACTCCATGAACCTCCTCTTGTGGATAATCCACATCTTGAGGCTCATCTTTAGGAACAAGTAGCTCCTCCTCTGCATGAAAGTGTAGCTCCCTCTCAAGCGACAACTTCATGGCTTTCTCCTCATTAAATTTGATATCCCGTCGCACAACAATCATCCAACTGTCTAGAAAATACACACGATAGTTGTGGGGTGTTTCTGTGTACCCCAAAAATATCCCAACCTCTGCGGTCGGCTCCAGCTTCTTCCTAGCATCCTTCATCACATGAATGTAAATAGGTGAGCCAAAAATCTTCAAATGAGAAATATCAAGCTTCTTACCAGAAAACGCCTCTTCAGGTGTACTCATGCCAAGTACTCTATAAGGACAATGGTTTTTCACATATAACGCAGTGTTGCATGCTTCAGCCCACAAGTGTATGGGAAGCCCTGATCATGCAGCATCGCCTGTGCAGCACCCACGATCGTTTTGTTCTTTCTCTCCGCGACCCCATTCTGCTGTGGGTTATGAGGCACTATGAGTTCTCTTCGAATTGTTTCTGTGCTGCAGAAGTCTTTGAATTCGCCAGAGATGTATTCACCACCATTATCGCTCCTTAGAGCTTTCACCTGCTTCCCAGACTCTTTCTCAACCAGTGCCTTGAACTCACAGAACTTTGAGTATGTCTCACTCTTCTTCTGCATGAAGAAGATCCAACACTTATGAGAAAATTCATCAACAAATATCACATAATACTTGTGCTTTGCTGTTGAAGCAACCGAGAAATGTCCACACATGTCTGTGTGAATTCTCTCAAGGATTGTCGTGTCACGACTATCCTTCTCATGAAAATTGGTCTTCAAAAATTTTCCCAAAGTACATCCCTTGCACTAATCTGACTGTGCAAGTGTACCCTTGGTAAGCCCGGTAGAAATCTACTACAAAATTTTCAAAGCGCCATGGTGAAGATGGCCCAATCTCCTGTGCCACAATTCGCCCTCATCCTGGCTCACCACTCCTTCTGCTTTGCCTGCCATTGCTGCACAACCATCTACCTATAATTGATAAATATTCTTAACTCGAATCCCTATCCTCCTGGTTTGACCCATTGTTTTACTGCGCAGGAAGGCTTTGCCCTCGCTAAAAACAACATCATAACCCTTGTCTTCCAACATAACCACAGAGATCAGATTCTTCTTCAATCCTGGAACATGCATGACATCCTTTAAGATGAAAGGTTTTCCAGACTCCCTCTCAAAGGAAATGGTCTCGATACCAGTCGCACTGTATCTACCATCATCTCCCATCTCGATGTTCACTCCAAGAACCTTTTCATCCATATCACTAAACAAATTTTTGTCTCCGGTCATACGGAAAGACGCACCACTGTCAAGAAGCCACACTGATCCCATCACACTTGAAACCAAGCATGTGATCATCGAAAAATCTAGCTCAAACTGCGAGGGTAAGGCCTCTACAGCTGCAGATCCAGCAGCCTGCTTATTTTTCTTCTTCTACGAACAATTAGTGGCGTAATGTCCATGTTGGTGACAGTGAAATCACTTCACCTTGGACAAGTCCTGCTTCTTGCCTTTCACACCAGATTGAGAAGGATTTTTCTTTCCCTTCCCTTTCCTTAATTTGGCAGCCAAAGTGTAATTTTCTTCATCTTCATTCTTCGATGAAGATCCATCCCTGGTACCCCGCCTTATCTCCTCCTGCACAAGATCCAACCAAAGTCGCTCCCATCCCGGTAGTTTCTCCCGACCATTGACAGAGTCCTCGTAGCTATGCCAACTCTTCGGAAGCCCAAGGAGAGCCAAGCTCACCAATTCCTCTTCATCTACAGTAACCCCCACACTTCCCAGCTCATCCTTTTAGTGGACGAAATTCGTGAGGTATTTTGGTATACTGTCTCCTTTCTCCATTTTTATTTTCTAGAGCTTGTCTTTAAGTGCCAACTTCCTCTGGTCACTTATGCTTTGGAACAAGTCTGTCAAAGCCTTCCACATTAAGAATGGAGTGACTTTACGATGAAGGCTAGACACTATGTGATCCTTCACACCTTCCAATAGAATTCTTCAACACTTCACTACCTTCTTTTTCCATGCATCAAGTGCGGCTGCATCGCTAGAACCAGGCTTCGGAATATCAACATCTATGAACTCCTTCAACCCATTATCATCTAGCAACGCCTCCATCCTGTCCTTCCATGCAATATAATTCAAGTTTCCATCAAGGGCATACTCCAATTGCAATCCATTGAAAGACATTTCAATGAATGCTCAACTTCGACACCAAGAAAACACTGTAGCAAATTCGAATTCCACCAGCACAAAACTCAACCGCTTCAATAATTGCAATCTTCTCCAATGATCAACTGATACGATACCATGTGGAAATTATATAAATTATGTGTTATATATCCAAGATTCTCCTAATCACACACTATTTTAACTTCATGCACAATACACAATCTATTCCGCCATTGACCATCACATGCGGAAATTAAATCAATTGCAATGCACACATGAAACCATAAAAATTCACACACATTAACACAGTTGTTTAACGGGAAAGCCTGAAGCTGAATAACCCAACTATCTGTATATAATATATGTCATAGAGATCATGTAACAATCCCCATACAAATATTATCATATCAAGCTCTCAGTACAATACAATCACTACACACTAATCAGGCCCAGTCTTGCAAATCCATGCACCGATCTCTGCCACCTGCTAGCCTGCCTCTACTAAGTAATCCTTGCTGAAGAATGGCTCTGAATGAACTCAAATCCACCAAGCTTGCACTGCACAATCCTCATTGGCATCTCCACTGAGTGTTGGATGCAATCAATGCATCACTATAGTCACAACTAATAGTCACACTTTCTCTTTCACCTATCTCTCCACTGGTCTCCATTGAAACTGCCATGCACTGTAGTTAACTGATGTATTCTTCAGTTGATTAATGAGTTATTATTTAGTGAATTAATTAAATAATTAATTCACACCACTCTCACTAGTGTATCAATCAGTTAGACTAGATACAACTAGCTCAACTGAGTCTAACTGAGTTGAACTGAATACAGCTCCACCAACTACTTCTATAACTCCACCAAACTCTGTCACATGAGTTATAACTGAAGTCCTCATGCATTAGCTCCATTAAACCCTCAGGAATAGCGTAATTACTTCTTTCAGCTGCTATGCCACATCTGTGCACTTAACTGAAGTGCTCCAAGAGAATAAGATTTTGTTTAGAATCCAAATATTATTAAGAGCTAATAATATTCGACATATCTATTTTTATACTGGAAATATAAAAATAGATTCTTCCCAATATGTCTAAAAATATAAGTCCATCTATTTTTCCAACTTGACCAACCATCCTCAAATAGCATCCTGCAACTCATAGAATATGATCGACATGTCTAAAATTGATTTCTACAAAAATAGCCTGCGGGCCCACTTAGTGAAGGCGACTCTTTTCACTGGCTCATCATCTTGTTGAATCTCAACATTATAAATTTCAGAACTTTGGACATATTTGGAGACTGGGACTTGAAAATGAAGAGGAAGAATCTTAAGGCACAAAATGAATGAACATGGAAGAAGAAGAAGACTGATAATTGTGCTCTCGCTCTCAAGGCTCAAAACAAAAAATATGTGTGGTATGTTGGCAATGGTTTCTCAATGCATATGACTGGAGATACAAGGAAATTTGTATCTTTGAAAGAGAAGAAGGATGGAGCTGTATCCTTTGGAAATGATGGATCTTCAAATGTTATAGGATCAGGTACCGTCACTCTCGGAAGCAAAGATGTTATAGCCAGTAATGTTTTATTTCTTGAAAACATGAATCAAAATATTCTCAGTGTTGGACAAATGTGTGATCAAGGACACACAATGCTATTCAACTCCACAAAATGTGAAATCGGAAAGGAAGGTGGTAAAATTGGCTGCAGTGCGATCTAGCTAAAGCAACATATATGTTACGGATAGGCAAACTAAAGCATGTCCTACTAATAAATAAGATGAGATTTGGTTATGGCACAAATGAATGGGTCACATAAACTTTGACAATATTGTTAGGATAAGAAAAAAGGAAGCAGTACGAGAAATGCCGAAAATCTCAAAACCTTCCAACACACTATGTGAGGCCTGTCGGCATGGCAAGCAGACAAAAGTCAAATTTAAAACAAAAGAACACTTTGCATCACATCCATTGGTATTGATACATACTAATATATGTGGTCCTGTGAGAACAAAAGGCTTAGATGAATAATTATATTTCATGTTAATGATAGATGACTATACCAGGATGACAGCTGTCAGTTTCCTAAAGAAAAAATCTGAAGCATTTGAGTGCTTTAATATCTACAAGGAGTTAGTTGAAAATGAAATAGATTTGAAAATAAAGTGTCAAAGATCAGATAATGGTGGAGAATTCACTTCCAAATTATTTCAGCAATATTGTGACGAAAATGGAATAAAAAGACAATTTTCAACAGCATGAACACCTCAGCAAAATGGAGTTGTTGAAAGAAAGAACAGAACCATACAGGAAATGGGTAGAACAATGTTGAAGGACTCAAAATTGGATGAAATATTATGGGTTCAAGAAATTGATACAACAATCTTCATTATCAACCAAAGTCTTCTCAGAAATAATTGCAACAAGACTCCATATGAATTATGGAAAGGAAAACCAGCTAATCTAAAATATTTTAGAATATTCGGAAGCAAATGTTATATCAAAGGAGAAGATCAAAATTTGGGTAAGTTTGAATCACGTGTTGATAAATGTATCTTTGTTGGTTACTCATGCAAAAGAAAGGCCTATAAATGTTATAATCTAAGACAAAAACAGATAGTGGAGAGCATAAATGTTACATTTGAAAAAGATGGTGTTCTAGCGAATAATGATGAGGATCTAGAATCTTTGAAACTTGAGACAGAGGCTGAAAAAGACACAGATAAAATTGTATAACAAGAAGCAACTATCAACAAGGAAGAAGTAAACAATGATCATCAAGATATATAACCAGAACAACATCAAGAAGCTCATCCAAGGAGAACAAAATAATGGATTCAAAAGAACCATCCATCAAATCAAATCATTGGTGACATAAATGAAGGTCAATAGCTTTGTTCATCACAACAAGATCACATTACTTTTATAGCAACCTTTGAGCCTAGTAGTTTTGAGGAAGCTAGCCAGAATGAACATTGGGTAGCAGCCATGAATGAGGAATTGGATAAAATTGAGAAGAATAACCCCTGGGAATTAGTTCCAAAACCAAAAGATAAAAATGTCATTGGGACTAAATGGGTGTTCAGGAAAAAATTGAATCAAGATGGGTAGGTTACCTAAAACAAAGAAAGATTGGTTTGCAAAGGCTATGCACAAGTGGAAGGAATTGATTTCGACGAAACATTTGCACTAGTTGCCAGAATGAAGCCATCCAAATGTTTCTCGCCTATGCATGTTCAAGAAAAATCAAAGTCTACCAAATGGATGTTAAGTCAACATTTTTGAATGGAGAATTAGAAGAAGAAGTTTAAATCGAACAACCTGAAGGTTTTCTACTATCAGTAAAATAATACTATGTTTGCAGGTTAACTAAGGCTCTATATGGTCTCAAGCAGGCTCCCAGAGCATGGTATGCTCGTCTTGATGGATATCTACGTCAACAAGGGTTCAAGAAAGGTACTATTGATAGCAATATTTATGTAAAAATGGATAAAGATAATTTAAAAATCGTTGAGGTATATGTGGATGATATAATATTTGGTAGCAATGATGATCGACTAAGTAAGAAATTTTCTACAAAGATGAAAAGTGAGTTCGAGATGTATTTACTTGGTGAGCTGACATATTTCTTAGGGCTTAAAATATCTCAACAAGAGAAAGGAATATTTATATTTCAAGCCAAGTACATCAAGGAAGTGCTCAAGAAATTAAAAATGGAAGATTGCCAACCTGTCCTTACTCCGATGGTAACAGGTTGCAAATTGAGCATAGATGAATCATCTAAGGATGTGGATCATAGGTTGTATATATCGATGGTTGATATTATTCTATATGTAACAACCTCTCGGCCAGATGTTATGAAAGCAGTTGGACAAGTAGCAAGATTCCAAGAAGCACCAAAAGAATCACATATTATTGCCATCAAAATAATTCTTCGATATCTAAAGGGCACAGAAGAATATGGCTCGTGGTATCCCAAGGGTAACAATCTCATTATTCAAGCCATTACAGATGCATATTTGGTAGGAAGCATTGATGATCGTAAGAGCACTAGTAGAGCAACATTCTATGTAGGTGGTTGTCTCGTATCATGGTTGAGAAAAAAGAAAACCTAAATATCATTATTTACAGTGGAAGCAGAATACATTGCAGCAGCATCATGTTGTACTCAAGTCCTTGGGATGAAATAAAATTTGGAAGATATTCAAATAGAATTCAGTGAGCCTATTCCAATATTCTGTGACAACATTAGTGCCATTAGCATCTCCAAGAATCCTGTCATGCATTCGAAAACAAAACACATTCTGATCAAATATCATTTTGTTGAAGAAAAATTTGTTGAAAATAATATCAAACTTGAGTATGTTTGTACAAAAGAAAAAATTGCTTATATATTCACTAAACCTTTACCTCATGAAGCATTTGAATATCTTCGCCAGAGCTTGGGATTCTTAGGTTCTCATTGGAGTTACGGTGTATGGGGGCCGGTTTGTGTCTTCGAGGGCTTGGAGGTGTGTCTGAGGTCATAAGGTGGACTGTAACTCAGAGGGGTTACCTGCACATCACAGTGATGTCAAAGGGGGAGAGAATGTTGTATGAAGAGGTGTCATGATCGCAGGGGGAGTACTTGTGTTGCCATCAATGCCAAAGAGGGAGATTGTTGTTCAGCGGTTGTCATTGATGTCAACCCAAGCAGCACCAGGGGCTAACCCAATATTGCATGGGAATTTTGACCTACCAAATTACTATATTCTGGTTCAAGAATTCTTTTGATGGTTTCCACTTGTCGATATGTTTCCGTTGATATATGGCACGCCACGTAATTCTTCACAGTTTGAGAGATATTCATGTTTGAAGTTTATAGCCCCCGTTAGTGGGATAAAACCCTATAGGGTTGTGGCATGGATCATTGAAAAGTCATAATTAATATTTTTTAAGCTCCTAAAATCCCTCCCACGTTCACTTGTTGAAGCCCCTCTTAACCTAAGAATTTAAATAAATTGTGATCCTCATTTCCTCCTTATGTAAGGGATTTCGCCATCTGAAACAGGTCATCGTGGAATTTTCGCTCTAAATTTTTTTATACAAAGGTTCAGAAGCTGAAATTTTTATGAGGTGAAGCCGAAATCCTGAAGAGGTTTCTATGAAAATTTCAGGTCAAAGGTTACAATATTTGCGGAGATATGATCTATGGAATTTAGTGTTTTTGCAGGCTCCTGAAATTCATCTCAAAGAAGTGACCTTGGTAAAATATTAATAACTCTCTCTCTGAGTATCAGATTGGAATTATGTAAAAAGTGATACATAGTGCATAGATATTGATTTTCTCTCTATCAATTTCAGAGCCAAATGAAGAAACAATGATACATGGAATGCCGTACAAGTTTGCTCTACTCAAACAGTCCATAATTAGGGCATTGTGAGATACTGGGTATAACTCTCTCTTGAAGAATCCAAATTGGGTCAAACCTGTGGCATTGGAAATAAAACTCAAAGGAATACTACAAGACCGAAAATCATATATTAGGGATCTAAAATAAAAGAGACATGCCAGATTCAATATCGAGCTCCCAGAAGGCAAAGAAAAAGCTAGATCACGTGTTGTCAAGGGCTGCAAAGGACCAGAATTTCTAGGGAAGAAAAGAAAATCAAGGTGCAGCAGAGGGTAGCATGACAAGAGTAGAAACCAAGGTGCATAATAGCAACAATAAGTTCATCACATGAAGTCTTCAGGTGGGCAGCACTGCATACAATCATTGTAAAGGTATCATTGTACTAAGTCATTGTAAATGCATTATTGTACAAATTGTACTAGTGTCTATCTGCCAAGAGTTGAAGAGGCAGTGTCGGGTGGTATAGGATCATCATTAGGTGGTTATGTCATAGTTGGGGTTATGGTCTAGTGTGCCTTATTCTTCTACATCGTTCTATATCATTGTAAAGTGGACCATTTTCCCTGGTACAAGAGTCCATTCTTCTTTTATTATTCTACAGGGTGGTAGGGTGGTGCTAGGGTGAGTTGTAGCTCATTGGGTGTTGGGGCATCTGTTCGGTTTACTACTAAAGAATCACGGGCATTGGAGCATCCATCCAGTGGGAGCTGGAGAAGAATGCTTTTCTAGATTCTAGGAATTCAGAGCTTTATTTTCAATTGGAGTTGAATATTAAAGAATTATTAGAAAAACATTAGGTGGTTTTTGTCCCGGAGTGGGTTTCCACCTTAAAAACTATGTGCATTTGTGTTCCTTTTGTTTACTGCTATCATATTACAAACACTGATAATAATTAAAGATTAACTAATGCTCTAATTGAAAGGAATATTGATTCACCCCCCCTCTCAGTATTTCCAACACCATCATCATTACTCATAATACCCATGTCAGTCTGTAGGATTACCGAGATTTGAGAAATAATTTCCATAATTAGCAATGTCCATACTACAATAAATTTTCCTTAATAAGCCATAACCATCCCCCATCACGTCTTCCCAAACCCCAAAGCCACAGTCAGCTTTGTCAGAACCCACCTTAGCCCGGTAATCAATCGCATGATTATAGCCATAGGGGAAGGCAGAGAAAATTAATTAGTTATGGGGTCTTATCAACCTCATGCATGTCGGTTATTTACATAACCTGAATGAAAGAAAAGTGTGAGAATACCGGAGAAGTCCAAGTTAGAACTAGAAACAACAAAGCTAGCAAGGGAAACAACACCAGAAGAAGAGCAGCGGAGGTGTCCAGACGCAGAAATTCATAAGGAAAGAAAAGGAGTAGCTCTACAAGTGTGCCATAGAAGAGCTAAGATGACTAGGGTAGCGCCAGCGGTGATTGAGTAGGAGCTTGATGAGATGATTCAAAAGATGGAACCCCTGGTAGGCAAATATGATAGCGCCTCGTTGATCGATACCGACCTAACAGACTCTTTCCAATCAACGATGAAGAAGTAGGTCTACATGGAGATATATGCTACAGAAGCCAAACAGGAAGAAACAAGAGTACTTCTGGAGTTCAAAGGTGTTCATCAATCCACCATCCTGAACCTAAGAAACCTGCCAGTGTGCGGCACTACAGGGGCTGCGATGCAGTGCACCAAGTTTCTGCTGAGCAGGATCCACAATGGGTCACTATGGATGGAAAGGGAAATCCCAATTCATGTGGAAGACATTCACAGATTGACCGGGTTGTCGTAAGAAGGGAGAGACGTCTCCATTGCTTTCCAAACTCTGTCCAAGAGAGCGAAGAAAGCAGGCGGTGGTGACTACTACAGGAAGTACAACACCAAGAGATGGGGAAAAGGAGCCAAAATAGACTTAATCAACAACCCAGCGGTCAGGTTTGCCTGCTATTTGATTGCAAGAAAAAACGATGAGACACTACACCAAAGGGGAGTGTAAACTAGATACTATC
The DNA here is from genome assembly GCA_034641835.2 of Pinus albicaulis. Lineage (NCBI taxonomy): Eukaryota > Viridiplantae > Streptophyta > Pinopsida > Pinales > Pinaceae > Pinus > Pinus albicaulis. The sequence continues at coordinate 593,093,081 of CM076583.1, read as the reverse complement.
TCAGTTGCGGAGCATTGTCTCCAGGGGGCACAACTGAACTGGTGCTCTTTTCTGATTAACGAGTTATTCGAAGCCTATGAAGATAACTATAAGATGGAAACTGGATTTATCTACGACAATCTTATAATGGCATTGGCCATGTGGACATGGACACTTCCAGGAATCAAGCAACCTTGGAAGTGGCGGCGGGTCAACCAATAGCAATGAATTTCACACCCTGGAAAACATCAGGGGACCCCAGCACTAAGGAGGTAAACGAAGAGGCGTTCAAATTCTGGTACAGCCAGATGGTGGATGTCGTGATAAGCCAACAGAGAATTCCAAGGACCTTGTTGGATAGTTACACTGTGCAAGTATCGTTTGGGGTTAACCATAAGCAAACCTACATCTGGCCAGCATGTGTGCTGGAATTGACCTTCAAGATGAGGCCATTGAAATTTAAAATCGACGAGCGGGCTTTTCACGCTGAATTATTCTCATGGCTGGGAGTAGCAATGGAAATTAGAAGCAGAGTCTACATCTATTCATTTGATGGCACGCTGCCGGATCCATTGCTAGGAGAGACATCAGAGGAAGAGATGGCTAGGATGTCACGAATACAGCTGACCCCAATCATTGAGCAGCTGAATACAAGGGTACAAAGCTTTAACTGGGTAGTCCAAACTTTAACAAGTGATTCCTCCTTGTTTCCTACATTTTCCGAATTGCAGGCCTCAAATGTTGCATCCTCCTCCATCGTAGCTCCCGTAGTCACAACCATACCACTGAATTTGTTTAATTCACCACCGTAGCTACCATAGCTCTCGTCAAAAAAGGGTGAAGCCTCAAAGCCACTAGTAGCCACACCCAAGGCCAATAAGGCAAAAATCTCAATGTCTTGCCAAGTCGTTGATCTCACAGGGGAAGATCAAACGCAACTTATGGACACGGGGGCCCCAATCAGATAAGAGCCAGCGACAGAGCCCTAGACGACTCATGAGCTACCTCCACTAAACCCCTATTATTTTCTAAATGTTCTTATATCACCTCCTCGCACTCACCAATCATCGGCCACCACCTCATTCACTTCCAAAGATCATCCATCTCGCACACCCTCCACATCAGCCACCATATCCGACCCAGTCATAGTAAAAAATAAAACAAACGGAGATGACGAGGTGGAGGTTAACTCTGGTACAACAGTCATACCTAAGGTTAGCCAAACCCTAGTTGAACAAGTTTCTTTCCAAGAACTTTTAAGCCGTGGGGTACCTTTTACTGTAGATACAACAACCCCAACTAAAGAGCTTAATCCATTTCAATAAGAGAACCTGATACTTCAGCAAGTGTAGCCCAATATAAGCATGGGTAACCCCAGTAATCCATTGCCACAACCAACACCACCACAGTCACCACAAGAGCATACATTAAAGTCCATTGCAAGCGGTCAACCGCTTCAAGAGCGATAACCAAATCAAGATATCTGTTGAGCTTAAAGCATGCAGACCTAGGGCATGACACAGTTATACAATTTCATTCAGTGGGCGGCACAGAAGGCCGAAGGGCTTCACATAGAACTTCAGCAGCGATTCGAGTAGCAACAGGTACAAATTATCACACTTACTGAAGAGAGCGACCAGCTGAAGATAGAAAAGGACCAACTACAGGGCCAACTAGACATGGTCACCAAGGTTTTCCAGGATCTCTGGCCCACGGTGACAGCCCATGACAATCACATACCAGGTGACATAGCAGAGAATGACATAGTCAGACGGTCCATCCACGTCCGAGTGGCCTATTCGAACCTCAACAGAGAAAACAAGGAACTGAAAGTAGCATTGGAAACCAGGGTTGCGCTACCAAACCCAGCAATCATCTACACAGAGAAGATAGAAGAAAGACAGAATTAGGTAGCTGGGTTGCGGGAAGTTCTGATTACTGCGGAAAAGGAATTGTATGACCTACTGAAGGGTTTACATGAATGTTTAACCTCACTCACATTGAAATCACAGCCAGTTTCAGCACAACTACAACAGATATCGAAAAATATTCAGGAAGCCACAGACCCTGACAGACTCGACCAATTGTATACTCAAGTGGAGGAGCTTGAAGTCTAGATACAATAAATTGAGGAGCATTCAGCCTCAGCTAAACAAGCCCTCCAAGAGCTCAGGCAACTGGTGAAGACTACTGCCCAAGCAATGCAACAAATAGCTGCATAAGCCAATGTTCAGATCAACCATGTCTTTGGTAGCCTATCGACTGTCATAGAAGAAAAAGAGGTCTTCTAGGTCACAACATAAACAGACCTGCTCATGCAAGGATGGCAACAAGCCATTTCTAGCTTCCGAGAGCTCAAAGAATCGGCACTAGAAAAGGTCCGCAGAGTTGGGGCCCTTTTTTGGACACACAGAGGAAAGGGAGCAAACAGAATGGGCCATAGAGGTAAGTGGGTCAATGGAGACCAAGGCAGTAGGAAACAATTGACTCAGGACAATTCAATAGGATGTGGTCAGGGCCTGTTGGAGCCCTTGTTTTGAAATCAAACAGTTTTGAGTTGCAGATAACAGGTGGCAGAACGTAACCACGGTAGACAGAGAGTTGTCATGGTTGCAGAGAGCCAAAGAGCATGTGGCGCAGTTGTTGCGGACGCAGGAATAGATGGCAGAAGGAATCAGCAGAAGACAATCAATGTAATTAAAAATAATCAGGGAGAAGCAACAAACAACCGAGTGAAAAGGAAGGAAGAACTATTAGTCGCGCTGGGAACGAAACAAATAGGCAATTGGCCAGCGGAGAAAGGAGGTTGGCACAATAGAGATCAGGGAACAGGAGCCGTAGGAGATCTCTGTTCATGTTGTTCATTCTATTCTCTCTCTCTCTCTCTCTCTGTTTCATTCTGTTCAGTCTTATGTAACTCCATTGTAATCAGTTCTGCCAGGAACGTTCTAAGAAGAATTGTAACCATATTTTGTTGTTAATGAAATACATCCTGATCTGAGGCTGTTGTTCTAATTTATGTATTGTGTTCTGGGTTAGTTGAATGTGCGGGTTATTTAAAATTTTTTATTATCATTGTAAATGCGTTTACAAGTATTGCTAGCTTTGGAGTATTTACATTTAACTGAAGTACTTAGTTCTATTTGGGTTATGCATTTGTCATGCTTGATTGATACTGGATCCAATCCCAACCTTAGTAAGGTCGCGGCATGCCTTGGGTGAGACTCTCTGCTCCTCGGATCAGGGTGAAAATGCCGGCATTGTGCTAGACTACTGCGGAAAACCTTGTTGGCTTCTATCCTGAACCTGGGTTTTGGCTCAGAGACCTCTTTTCTTGCCAACATTCATTAATCTCCAAAGTGATTGACAACTAAGATTAAATCCCAACTTTCTTAGATCAACAATGGAGATTAGATCTAAACCACTTAAATAATTAATTATTTATCCTTAGAAAAAATACAATAGCCCAAAGTCAACATTAATTAAATAATTAACCAATGTAATTTTTACTAAGTTAAAACTTAGGAAGGAGATTACATTAGTTTCTCTTCTAGAACAATCACCTAAAAAATAATTCACTTCCACATTCTAAGACATGAAGTCTATGTGGAAGACCTTCCTATGCTACAAAATTCAATACTCCCTCCAATGAAGGAAGGGATTCTTCACCACCCCTAGCTTGTTACTATAGAAAAAAAATTTCCCTTTTAAAAGAAGCTTAATTAGAATATATGCTACATGTTATCCTGTGTAAATGCACTTCAATCTCACAACACCTCTTTGAACCATGTCTTTGATGAAGTGGTATATGATCTTTATGTGCTTGGACCTGTCATGAAAACTGGCTTCTCTGAAATCTTGACACAAATTTGGTTATCACATTGGATCACCATAGGCACCATCTTAAGACAAAAAAAACCTAAGAGAATTTTGTGAAGCCATATGGCCTCAAAACTCACTATACTCGTCTCCATGTATTAGGCCTCGATTGAGATAAGTGCCATTAAGTGTTGCTTCCTGATAAACCACGAGATCATTGTTGACCCCAAGATAAAACAACATCCAGATGTACTCTTCCTGTCCACTACACTCCCAGCCCAATTTGAATTTGTATAGCTTTGCAACTGCACTCCACCAACTCTAACATATCTTAGTCCGAATTCCATTGTACCACATAGATAACTCAACCCATGCTTTGTTGCCACTAATGAACCATCCTCCACTCTACCATAAACTAGTTGAGTGTATTCACTGCAAAGCATATATCTATCCTAGTACTAACTAGATGCATCAATGACCCGATCAACTCCTTGTACAATATGGATCCACCAACTCATTATTAGAAGAATTAAGCTTCCTCAAGTTAGTAATCATGGGTGCAGACATCATCCTACAATCCTTCATTTTGAATCTCTTTGGTACCTCAACTACATACTTTCCCTACCCTAGGAAAATCTCTCTCATTTTTTGGCATACCTATAGTCCTAAAAATAGTACATCAATCCAATATCATTCATCTTGAGATTCGAAGAAAGGCCCTTCGTGTGCATCCCCATGAGCTTCTCTAATCCTATCCAAAAGAGATCATAAACATACATTAACAAGATAAGCAACTCACCATTAACAAGTACATTGTACAAGTTGGAGTCTGCCTCACTCTCGATGAATCCCAATCCAAGTAAGTACCCATCAATCATAGAGTACCATCCATGAGGTGCCTACTTAAATGTGCATAAGGCCTTCTTTAGTCTACATATATGTGACTCCCTCCCATGCACCTCAAATCACTAAGGCTACTCAATATACACATCTTCCACAGTTACCCCATTGAGGATGTCAATATTCATATCTGTCTAAAGAATCCTCCACCCCATCTCTAAGGAAATTGACATAACTACCCTAATAGATGCATATCTAATGACGAGTGAAATGTCTCCTCATAATATGATCCCTCCTTTTGGGAGAACCCTCTTGCCCCGAACCTTGATTTGTACTTATTGATACTTCCACATACTACATGATTGATCTTGAAGATCCATTGAGAAGTGATGATTGACTTCCCCTCAAGTCTTGGTAACATCTCCCACACATCGTTCCTCATTATGGAACTATACCCTTCCACCATGGCATCCATCCAAACTTGTTATTATGTTGTCTCCTTAAAGGTAGAAGGATTGAACTCTTTGATATTGCTCATCAAATCCATATAACTAGAAAATCTAGTTGGTGGTCCACTCCCCATGAAAGTGCTACTAGGAGCTTCTGCATGGTCCTTAGCATATGCTAATGTCTTCTTAACCCATCTTAGCCTCCTATTAATAAATCTTGAAGGAACCTCTCACCCCTCCTCCTAATCAAAATAATATGTCCTTACTACTAGTGTTGTTGGTCCCTCCTCAACCTTCGAAGCCTCTTGTTGTCGATCCTCTACCATTGTTTTATTTCTTTGATGTGACCTAATAAAGGTCCTACCCTCCTCAAATATGACATCCAAACTAACTACTATCTTCCTTTTCCCCAAAATACCCCTAATTCAAACACTTCGCAAACATCCCCTTAACCTTTCTTAATGACTAAATATCATTATCAGATTTATGTGAGATCAAAAAAGTATATTTAACCAAATTAATGGAAACATTTAACCAAAAATAGCCTCAATTTATCTCATGGCACTTACCGAGGCCCTTTTTTCCATTGGCATGTTGTAGCTGCCATTATTTTTTCATTTTGAAAGACTATATTAATGGTTCCTCAAGGAATATTTAGGGATCTTTTCCATTATTTTGCTAGTTACAAGTTAAGACTTGTTCTAGCCAAATTCTTCATATAAACACTACATTAGTCATTCAAGATTTTTTCCAAACACTTGAAAAACATTACCCAATTCTCTTATTAATGTATTCAATTGGTTTCAAATTTAATTCAGATGTAATAGTAATAAATTCAGCTAAAATAATACATAATTCACATAATGCACTTACTCACATCCATTTGGTAAATTTTTATTATAGCTAATTCTACTGGTGTTTTTCTTTGCTTTCTTAAATTTATGTAACATCGTCGAGGATATCACAACAAACACTAAACCAATAACAATTTGAGCTTTCACATGTAAATATCCACAAATAAATTACATTTCATTTCTAGATAACCAACCAATTTCCAAATAACATAAGCATATAACCAAAATTACAAATTTACAAATAAGTAAAATGTCCATAATTCATACTAAAATTTTAAGAACAGTATAAAGCACCTAACTAGATTTCCAAATCCAACAGTTGAAAGCATGCTCTATCTCCAATGTCCTTCCCATTTCCAATTCTCTTGATGTCAACTAGTTTCCTCCTACCCATACTCAAGGAAAACTTCTTTCACTTATACCACCATGTTGTATGCACTCATAACTACTTTGGTGTGTAGTATAACTCAGTATCAATTTTACCATTCACTGGAAGCCATCCAAATTAGTTACACCATCTATTAGGAAACATCTATATTTGTGTTACTACTTCCTCCTGGATTCCATTTACCATTTTAGTTGATCCTTTTGTTCTTTAGGATTTTGAGAATAATTACTTACTCTCTAGGTCATAACTAAAACCTTGGATTCTCGTTACTATTCATAGATCTTGTGAGCTTATCCACCTCACCCCTTCATCCAAAATTAGGCATTTCCTATTCATTTTATTTATATATTCCTTATTGTTCATCACTTCCCTACCTTATGGTGTCAACGAACACATTTTTCTTAATGATTTATTTTTTCTTAAATAAAAGATATCAATGTATTCAAAAAAACCCCTCAAAGTGGCTACTTTGAAACATTAACTAATTTCTCCCTAAGGTATTTTTGAGTGAACATGGTTAGTTCTTAATATAAAAGGTATATTAATTGGGAGTAGGGCTTTGAACCAATATTGTGCACCCCCCCTTACCCCCCCCCGCAATCATAGCAATTCATATATTCTACAAATAAAAAATCCATGCCTTTATTGAAAGTGAAAGCCTCAATTGGGACTCCACAACTCCATTAAGGATTCATTTATTATGGCCCACACCCATTTGTTGGCAATTTGGGAAGTCTTTGCCCTATATTCTGCATTTGCAATAATCACACACATATCACATATATTGTTACCATATAAGCATAATAATAATCTAATTTCTTAATATTACCAATTACCCACCGTATATAATTAGTTTTCGTCTCCCAGTCTAAAGCTCTCCCAAACAGCCATATCTTCCTATATCACCCCTAAGGTGACCAATTTCCTACACCACTATGATCAATGCAATCACGTCACAATACATGCATGTAGATATGAAATATAAGCAATATGATATCAATGAAATTCAATTGGTTTCATTAAGATTTGAAAAAAAAAAAATCGACATCCATAACCTTCTTCTTCATCTGATTGACTCCTACCGTGAATCTTATATGTCCTATCCATATGGCATGCCTCACACTTGTTCAGAGCACAAGTTTTAATTTCATGATCCAAGCATATATCGATAATGATGTATATGCTAATCAACTCAACAATTAAGAATATCAAATAAATATTATTAATCAACTGCATTCCACATGTCATTTTTATAGATAATAATCAAAAAAATGATCATTAAACTCTTGTAACATACCCCCTTACTACCCATAATCCCCACTATGGTAGCAAGAGATATTTACTATGTTGACCCGATCTCCAATGTCCCGTTATGGAGATGAGCTCTAAAATTTTCAATCTTTTTCAACTTCCTCAAAACTTAAAATGGATAAAAATATGGTGTTCTTCTCATCAAGACCTTTCCAACAATATAAAATTTTCATCAATATGATTCTTGAATCAAAAGAAATAATCCCTCAATGCTTGGCCTACTAGATAATTTCATGTCACTTTGGCCTACTACATGGCACCTATTTGGTCCCAAAGTGGTGCCCACATGGGAATTCGTGTCAAGTTCCACCTAGTAGTTGTTGACACATTCACATTCGATGTCATATTCTCCTTCCCATGGTTCACAAGGTCCATTATATGATTTATATGTAATATAGATGAGTATACAAACACAGGCCCCTCGATTTCCATCTCATATCGGGAATAAAATCTTGGGGATTTCCTTTGTAGTCCCCTATTTAAACCACTAGGAGGAATCATCAGGGTTACATGGACCCCATTATACCAAAATGCCATGCGAGTCTATTGGGGAGTGTTCAAACAATTCCACAGGGTCTGGCCTCCACTATGGACCCCTCCTTCTACAAATCATGTTTCCTAACCTCTCGTCTACACATTTAGGCTCCAACTCTGCCAGATCACCCCAGGGATAGAATCCCAACATGATTGCACCAACCGCCACGGGAAATCCTTTGGGATAGGGGGTTTCGGGGTAACGTCACAGGTTCTATTTAATGGGGTGACATCGTGGTCTCTAATCATTAGGGTGATGTCACGGTTCCTATGTAGCTAGGGTCATCCAACAACCCAAATTTATATGGAAATCAATGGTTATGAACCCATGTCACTTTCACCTATGGTCATGGAACCCAACCACGTGATGTATGAGGCTAAAGGCCTAGTTTCCTTTGGGGCTTAGGTTGGCTGCAAAAGGGGAGGGTGTGAGGACAATGTTAAAATTTTACAAGCTCAACCCTTAATTTTCCATTGTAGGTCTCAGGGCCATGGCTCATGGCTCGGACCCCACCCTACACATCACATAAATATATGTATATAGTTAAAGTTTGTCGATCCCCTTCCCCTGTGCACAAATACTTGTGTAGGGTGAAATCACTCCCGAGCTTATTATAATCTCAATCCAACCATGCTTGAAATACATACATAGAATATTTGTGTGAATACACACACACACACACACACAGATTTCCATATCTCCTAAGCTTATTAAGGTCTCGAACCAACCTGTCCTGAAATCCATTTATATACTTTTTTCATAGAAGTAGAACTAATTATATTGGGTTCCCATTTTACAAATTAGGGCATGATGGCGAATTTAGTTGTACTACATGCATGCAACATTCAATAGAGATGTGTACATCTCTTTCATACTCAGGCCATCTAGACCATAATGCAGGATCTAAAAGAACATAGAAACAAACCCATTTTTGTAGAAATTATCTAGGAATTCAGCCTCTCACTTTGATGCAAGAAAGACAGAATTCCATGTTGTGATTTATAGCCATTTATCAATCCTTAAACCCAGAATACACTATAGAAAAATTTGGGCATTTATCTTATAGATGCATGATAGAATTTCAAAAAAAGAACCATAAGAATTCAAGAATTGCATTCAATAAGTTCATGCACTAGCATTACACAAAAATGCAATATCATTCAGAGCCAAACATTAAATTTCACAATGAAATATTTAACTTCATAGCTCTCAGCTAAATACATGTAAATACAATAAATCCAATGTCCAAACTAAAGGCATTACTTCAATTTTCCACCCAACCATAGACCTGTTCTAGCCAGAATCACTTACAGTAGATACGCTCAAGCCAGATCCATGGTCTAAGGAGAATTTATTTTCAAAAGACTTAGCAGGAATTCATATTCAGTGCATACAAGATAGAAAATACATATGACATTGGGTAGTTTATCAACTAGTCAAGCATAGCAGAATTCACAACAATGGGTGGTTTATCAGTTGTGTCAAGCACTCTAAGAGTGGTGCATCATCCCACAACAAGCACCTTGGTTGTTTTATCATATATATCTCAACAGGAACCCATTTACATGTGGTTTACTAGCCCTAGCTAGAACCTTAAGTGGTTTCTCAGCTAGTCCTTGGAAATCACTCATTCCCATTCCCTCTTAATCCTCATATAGTTCTAGTCACAATTTCCTCTTTCGAGAAATCCCATTCCCTCAGCTCATATCTCTTTCCATATTTCATCATGAGCTTCACCTAGAAGAGTTCAAACCCCCACATTGTTGTGCAATTACCTTTTTATTATTTCCTCAAGGTGTCTCTTCATGTTCCTCTTGGAATCTTCCTCTTCTTCTTCTTATTATTTTCACCATAAAATTAATTAAAGGTGACATGTAACCCCACCAAGGTTTATCTTTCTTCTTCCCTCTTAGATCATGGATATGTGGTCCCACTCTTCAAGGCATTACATAAAAATATACTCATTTATAATTTAGAGTATTCTCACATTACCAAATATTAGGGAAAAATGTACCAAGGGTGCCACAAACCCCACCCCCTTAAAAGGAACACCATCCTCAGTGTTCTTATTAGCATAGAAAACAACAAAACTTAGCTTTACATACAACTCATATGTCTCCTTATTCAACAACAAAATATTGGAATTGTGCCCTTATTCTCCGAGCCATCTCCCAAGTGGCTTCATCAGGTCCAAAGTTCTTCTATTACATCTTGACCTACTCTAGTTTTGTATTTTAAAGCATGATTTTCATCCAATCCATGATGCATAGTGGTTCGGGTTGGTACTTACTCTCTAGTTCCACCTGTATCACAAACCAGTCAACAAAATGATTAGTGTCGTGAATATATTTCTTAAGCAAGGAAACATGAAAAGCATTGTGAGCTTTCACTACGAGTGGCAAGGCTAATCTGTAGCCCAGTAGCACCACTCTCTCCAAGATCTACAATGGTCCTCTATATATGGGTTCCAACTTGACACATGAGCCCATTTTTAATGAAATTTTATTTGCATTAATAAGGAGATAAACACGTTCTCCCACTTGAAACTCTTTGTGTAGTCTCTATTGGTATGCATAAATTTTCTACCTATCCTTGGTTTCCTATACATTTTTCCTAATCTTGATCATCTCCCACTCCATTTATTTTAGAAAATATGGCCCAAAAATTACTCTATTCACTAGATCATCCCAACTGATAGGGGTGTGGCATTTCCTGTCATAAATTTCTTCAAATGGACTCATTCTCAATGGATATTTATTTCCATTGTTATATGAAAATTCTACCAGTGGAAGGTAGCATTCCCACTTTCTTTGTCAATGCATCACATACATTCTCAACATGTCTTCCAATATTATATTTACTCTATTTGTTTGACCATCAATTTAAGGATGATAAGTTGTGCTAAAGGCTAGCTGGGTTCCAAAACTAGGAAACAAAGACTTTGAAAATTTTGAAGTAAACTTGACATCTCTGTCTGATATTATTTTTTTGGGTACTACATGCAACTTGATTATCTATTTCATGAACATATGGGCTATATATATATTTCTTTATGCGTATACTTAACAGTTATAAAGTGAGATTCATTTCTCAACTTATCCACTACCACAATGATATCATCATGTTGTCTAGATGTCTTGGTAAATCCTGTAATTAAGTCCATGGATATGACCTCCCATTTCCATTCTAGAATTGGAATTGGTTGTAACAATCCAATTGTATTCTTGCACTCTACCTTCACTTATTTAAATTCCAAACATTTTTCAATATATTTAACAATATTTTTCTTCATTCCTAGCCAAAAAATGTCATATTCATGGTTTTCATCATATTTTGATATCTAGGGTGATCTAAGTAAGGTATTTTATAGAATTAATCCATGATAAGCTTCCTTAAATCCATTGTAGTGGGCATGTATTTCTTGTTCTTGAATATTAGTATTCCATCATCATTGAGCTAGTAGCTTCTACTTACCGATCCATTCAATTGTTCTTTCCAACACTTCTTCACATATTGGTAATGTTCATCATTTATCAGCCCTTCTTTAATGTTCTCCTTGATAAATGAACATGTCCTTAGGGCTGCTAGATGAACCTCTTAAATTTTTATACTGAGTGCATATGCCACCTTATTCTCCTTCCCTTTGATATACATAATTTAAAAGTCAAAGTCAATAATAAATGCCAACCATCTAGCTTTTCTAACATTTAGTTTGGGTTGGTCAAACAAGTATTTCAATGCACCATGACCTGTCATCAGCATAATCTCCTTCCCAATAAGTAATGTCTCAACATTTCTAATGCATGCACGGTGGCTGCAAAATCCAATTTACGAGTGTCATAATTCCTTTCATGTTCATTTATATTCTTGGATTCATATCATATTACATGTCCTTCTTGCATCAAGCCTCCACCAAGTCTCTCCTTATAAGCATCAGTGCCAACTACAAAATCCTTTGTTGGGTCAACTATTCTCAAGATAGGTGCACAAGTGAGTAAATTTTTCAACTATTAAAAACTAGTTTCACATTCAGGTGTACATTGAAAATCTACTCCTTTTATTTGCACTGTAGTGATGGGATACCCAAATTTTGAGAATTTTTCAATGAACCTTCAAAAGTAACTAGCCATCCCCATGAAAGATTTCGACTTTGTTACATCATGAGGTGTATACCAATCCATTATTGCTTTGATGTCTCTAGGTCCAAAACCACTCCTTTTAATATCACATGCCCCAAGTAGTGAACCCGAGTTTGAAAAAACTCACATTTTCTAATATTCACATACAATTTGTGCTCCCTTAGCAATTTTAGAATTTCTCTCAAGTGATCTTCATGCTCCTTTTCATTCTTAGAGTAAACCATAATGGCTTCCATTAAAATTAGTACAAATTTTCCATATATGACCTGAGCACATTGTTCATAAGATGCATAAAGGTTGTTGGAGTGTTTGTAAGCCCAAATGGCACTACAGTGAATTCATAATGGTCATACCTCATCCTGAATTTGGTTTTACGAATTTATTCTTCCTTAATTCTGACCCGGTGGTATGCAGTCCTTAAATTGATCCTGTAAAACACAACATCCCTCTCAATTGTTCAATTAGATCATCAAATATGGGAAATGCGTACTTATTTTACATAGTAGCTTTGTTTAGCTATCGATAATATACGCACAAATGAAACGTTTTACCTTTATTTTTGTTAAAGAGTGTTGGGGCTCCCCACGGTGAAATGTTGGGCCATATTTATCCTTTCTCCATCACTTCCTTCAATTTCATCCTTCACTCCACAAGTTCAGGGTTGTTCATACAATAGGGGGCTTTCACAATTGATTTTTTTGGGCATAAGTCCTTGAAACTCATTTGGGGGTTTGTGCTAGTTTCTTTCTCCTCCTTGATTTAGATGGCATAAAGGGCACAACCTTTTTTTTGTTGCAACACTTTACTTGCATTGCTAAGATAATTCTAAGTTTTATTGGCCTCTTAATACCCTATAACACTAATGGGTTACCTTCATTGATAAGGAACTCTAGTATTTTTTCATAACAATGCACCTTCACCCTGTGGGTTTCCAACCAATCCATACCTATCAGAACATTATATGATACCAATGGAAATAAAACCAATTTGACTGCAGTAGTGATACCCACAATTTCTACAGAGAAAGACTCAACCATATTAAATGTTATTTGTCTCTTAGCCCCAATGGAAAATTGAACAAGTTGTGATTCTTCATGGGTTTTGTTTGGAAATTCACATTTTTTCACAATCATAGGTCTAATATAGCTTAAATTAGATCTTGGTTCAATGAAAATTGATATTAGTGATTTTTTTAACATGCCTTCCATTTTAATGAGCGTTGCTTGTTGGTTTGCTTTCCTATTTTCCAATGCAAAGTATATCATAGGGATGCTCTAGACCACATCATTCACAATTTTTTCCTCTTGTATGTTATATAACTTTGTCCCGATATTCTAAAATAGAGGAAAATTTCTTCATAGATGGTTCTCTCCACATTCCCAACACTATATGCTCCCTTTCCTAGATCCTTCATCGTGCTCATTCACCAATTTCTGAGGTGTATTTCTTCTTATTGTGAAATTTTTCTAATGTTTGATTCTGGTGAGGTTATTCAAATTTCCACATTTTCCTCCTTGTTTATATCCTAAGGTTCTCTTCCCTCCTTTTTCTTTCTTCCTCCAATCGGTCCAAACCTTAGTCTTATGTTTTGACTATTCATAGCAATGTTTGGTCTTACAAATAACCTCCTTTGGATTCTTAGGTTCATCGGATTTTATTCTATCTAGGTATGATTGTGGTATCTCCCTAGCATACCTCTAGATATTAGTCTTCTCATCCTTGATGTAAGTTACATACTTAGTAGTTCCAATAATTTGCTAGTATTCTCCTCAATTATCATATGCTCCATTTTGTGTTCATATAATTCCTTAGCTCTACTGTCATAATATTTCTCATATAGGTACTTTTCTCATAATTACTTTTCAAACTTCCTCCATGTTAGATCCTTCTTGCTATTGTCTTTGATGTTCTTGAAATCCTCCCACCATATATCAAAATTTCCCTTCAAGTTTAAGATAACCACCCTGGCCTTCATGTTCTCAAACTAATCTTGCAATCTAAAGTACTTATTTATTCCCAAGATCCAAGCCTTTATTCTTTCTTTAATTATCCATCAAAGGTAGGGGGGTTTTATTTCTTTAATTCTTCTTTCATGGAAATCCTCCTGCTTCTCCTTTCATTATAGTGTCTACTATCCAGAAGTCCAATGATATGTCAGGGTTGATTGATTCTATTTTTGGTGTGTTGAGCATAATTTTTCCTCCTTATACATTTTTTATGCCTCTTTCTTGATTGGTTTCATTCTACCTTCATTTTATCCAACTCATGCCTTTGGATCTTTCGTGAACTATTCTTAGACCTATACTTATCCTGATGGCTAGTACCAATCTCCTGTTGTGTCTTTATTTGAAAGTTTGATAGACTCTACAATAATATGGCATTCAATTCTTATGCTTACAAGAGTGTCCATAGCTTCAATATTATCCTCTTCTTTCATCTTCCCAATTGACTCTTCTTCAAGGCCTTGTTGGGTTCTATTTACACCGTACTATTCAAATATATTATTCATTCTTTATTTTTCTTATTGTATATGGATGCCCTCCAATTTTCTTTTATACACACATAGATGTTAGCCAACCATAAAGGAAAACCAAAATAACACAAATTCTCATCACCTTGGTCTATATTTATTTGAACCACCAAATTTCAGTTGGCACATGAAAAATATTCCATCAATAGTTCCATAAAACCATATATTTAAATAGAAAGGAAATATATAAAATTAAGCATATCAAGCATTCATTTAGAGTATGCATGTGAGCCTTTTCAGTCTAGTGCTTAAACCTAGGGCTCTAATAGCAATTTGTAACATACCCCCTTACCACCCATAGTCCCCAATATGGTAGCGAGAGATAATTACTATGTTTACCTGACCTCCAATGTCCTATTATGGAGATGGTGTCTAAATTTTTTAATCTTTTTCAACTTCCTCAAAACTTAAAATGGATAATGTCATTGAATTTATCTTGTCAAGACCTTTCCAACGATATAAATTTTTCCTCAATCTGACTCCCAGATCAAAATATATAAGCCCTCAAAGATTGGCCTACTAGATAGTGCCATGTCACTCTAACCTACCATGCAACACCTATGTGGTCCCCACATAGTGCCCACGCGGGCATCCATGTCAAAGGCCACTTGGAATTTTTCGACCCATTCATGCTAGGTCACATTATATCAATTTTTGACCCATTCATTCTAGTGCCATATTATCCTTCCCATGCTTCGTAAGGCCCATTATATAATTTATATATAATATAGAGGAGTATGCAGATGCGGGCCCGTTGATTGCCATCAAAACCTGGGAATAAAATCACATGGATTTCATTTACAAACCCCCATTGAAATTATCAAGGTTACATGGAACAAAACTCTACCACACCACCACACCAATCCACTAGGGAGCATTCAACCAATATCGCGGGGTTCGGCCTCCATTGTGGACCCCTCCTTCTACACATTGTGTAAACCGCCCTCTCTTTTGCGCACTTGGGCTCCACCTCTACCACATCACCCTAGGGATAAATCACTATAGGATTGCACCAAGCACCACGATAAATCGTTAAGGTAGGGGGCGTCAAGGTGACATCACATGTTTTATTCGTCGGAGTGACATCACAGTCTCTAATCACTAGGTGACATCATGGATCCTATCACCATGGTCATCCAATGACCCAATACACTACGAATATAAACGCTTATGAACCATTTTTTTCTATGGTCATGGCACCCATACACATGGTATATTAGGCTCAAGGCTTAATTTCCTTTGGGGCTTAGGTTGACTACGAAAGGGGGAGAAGATGAGAATAATGTTAAAAGGCTACATACCCATCCCTTATTACTCCACTGCAGATCTCAAGGCCATGATTCATGGATTCAACCCTGCCTACACAATATATATATATTTATATATATAAAGCTTGTCAAGCCCCTTTCCCCTGTGCACAAATACTTGTGCAAGGAAAAATCCGTCTTGATATTATTATAGTCTCAGCCCAACCAGGCTTGAAATACATGCATATGATATTTATATATGTTTTTGTGTGTGTGTATTGATCACCATCTCTCTTGAGCTTATTAAGGTCTCATCTCAACCTGACTTGAAATAAATTTGCATACTTTTACATAGAAGTATAGCTAACCATCCTGGGATCCCACTTTACAAATTAGGGCTTGATGGAAAATTTAGTTTTACTACAGGTATGATTCATTCAAAGAGATCGGTCCATCTCTTTCATACTTGAGCCATCCAAACAAACATGCAATCTCTGAAAGAACACAAAAACAAACCCATTTTTGGGGAAATTATCCAGGAATTCAACCCCTCACTTCCACACAATAAAGAGGGAATTTGATGTTGTGATTTAGAGCCACTTATCAACCATTAAACCCAGAAACACTCCATATACAGGATATATAAAACTTCAAGCCTTTTGCTTATATATGTATGACAAAAATTCATAAAAAGAACCATAAGCATTCAATAATTTCATGCACCAGCTTTACACAAAAATCATTAGAGGAAATTTTAGCCTAAAATTTCCCATGAAATTTTCACGTAATTTCCATGTCATAATATGTATACCAATCAAACACGTTTAAATTTAGAAAGAGGTACATGTAAAAAATTTGGAGTGAAAATAAGAAAAACTACTTTTTTTTAATTTTATTTTTGGCTTATCTCATAAGTTTACTCAAATTTCAAGTGTAGACATTTGTTGGATGCAAAATTAAATTATGCATACAACGAGTACCCATCATGCATATTTTTGAGATGGTCCACATTGATAAATATTGAAGATACATTAAGAAGGCGTGTTCAACATGTTTTTTTAATGTGTCTTCATTTTTTATCAATGTGGGTTGAACACACTTTTTTAATGTATCTTCATTTTTTACCAATGTGGGTCTTCTCAAAAGTATGCATGATGGGTACTGCTTCGATGCGTAATTTTATAATGCATCCAATGAGTGTGTACACTTGAAATTTGAGTAAACCTATAAGGAGATAAGCCAAAAATATAATTAAAAAAATAGTTTTCTTCTTTTCCCTCCAAAATTCACAACTATTATTTTATTATTTTTCCTTAGGAGTGTTAGCACTTCGTAATTCCTCCACAATAAGTAGAGGAGCCCAAAGGTAACCACAAACAAATATTTGGGGCTGGAAGCTAGCCCTTCCAAACCCATCGAGGGCTCTCTCTTATGAAGTCTTCAGGATCTTAGGCTAGGTCTATAGATCAAGGTAGAATAATTTTAATAGTTTGATGACAAGGGAGAGGGAAAATCCATTGGGCACGAAGTCAAATTAAGGTAAATATTTTCAGTACTATGATGGGAAAATGAAGAATACTTAGACAGGAGCAAGGTAGGAAATCATTTATGGTGTCTTTATCAAATTTTGTTGTAGAGAGGTGAGTAGAGGAATAATGAAATTGGTAATATCTAAAGCATATACCTGAGGATGAATTATAGATGTTATGGTGGAGGAAAAAACATTGAAATATTTAGTTACTTATAATAGAGCACCTGAAAGTGAATTCCAAATTAAATTCATTTAACTAAAAATTGAAGACATAACATTTAATCGTGACCATAACAGAAGATTAAAAACACAAGCAGAGTTGCAGGTGGAGAGGAGAGAGAGGGTATCAGCTTCAGTCAGGAGTGCAATAGCTATCGACGTAATGCAGAGAAGGAACATCGCAGAATCAATTGAGGGACAACGCAATGTAGTGACATAGAACTACGCAACCCTCATGCAATGTTGACGCAAAGGAGGAAGTAGAGCCTCTCCAGGGATCAAGTTCTCATCATAATTTGTGAGAAAGTTTTCTCTAGTGTTATCACATAGATTTATCTTCATTAATGTTGATTTTTCTTTGTACAAGAGATTTTTTCTGAAGAATAATAAAGAAACCCTCATCTGATGCACTTATTTTCCCACATTGGGTTTTTCCAGGAATAATTTCCCAAAAATGATTGTGTCATTCTTGTGCTTGTATTTCTTTATATTTTGTCTCGGTATTTTAATTGTGAAGGTTGCAGTAGAATTTATTTTGATATTTAATGAAGTAATTTTGTAAATAACTTGTTAATGGAATGATAAGTAGAAGAAATAATATCAGTCACTGCAATTGGATTTCAATTTATAAATTTTCACATGGATTTAGAGCTTGATTGGGAAAGGGTACAAAAGAATATGCAATGAAGGGAATTCGTGGTGTGGCACTAGCAACAAATCTAACCCTAGAGGGATCACGTAGTTTTTTTGCAGAGGTTGTCGGAGAAAAGAAATAGCACGTTGGAAGATCATGACATTTCTAAGTTATCTTTTAGATTGGAAGAATAATTTTCTTGTTTGTTGACTTTTGCATCACTCGATAATTGGTACATTGATAGTGGGGCTTCAGCTCATATGACAGGAGTAAGAGAATATTTCTCGAACTATCAATAAGAACGAATGGACTTCCATATTACTGTGGGAAACAAAATGAAGTGTACCCTAGTAGCGAGAGGGACCATAGCATTTCAGACAGAAGCAGGAGATAGCCTCCGAGCCACAAATGTACTGCATTTCAAAGGATTAGGAATGAATTTAATTTCAGTGTCACATTTGCAGGACAAGGGATATGATGTGTACTTCATTAGAAGGAAAGTATACATCAGGCATCCAAGATGGAAGAAAAAAACTTAGATTGGATCTCAAAGCAACAGACTATATAGGTTGCAACTCGAGTCTCCAATGGAACTGATAGGCAGTGATTTCAATAGTGAAAAGGAGCTAAATGAGTTATGGCACAGACGAATGGGGCATCTACACCATGGATCTCTGAGGATAATCAAAGAAATTGTTACGAGAGTTCTAGTCTTAAGTACCAAACATGATGACATATATAGAGGATGCGTACTAGGGATGTGCGCTAAAGTAGCATAATCGAGAAGCAACAATAGGGAAAAAGGTGTATTGGGGAAAATACACCCAAATATATGTGGTCCAATGTCTACTAGAGCTCTTATTGGTGGTGAATATTTATTTTCCTTTATTGATGATCACTCCAAGAAAACTTAGATCTACTTCTTAAAGACCAAGGATGAGGTCTTTGGTTGGTTCAAAGAATCCAAATCTCTGGTTCAAAACCTGACAGGGAAGAAGATAAAAGTATTATGCTCAGATAATGGTGGAGAATATACTAGAAAAGAATTCACATAATTATGTGCAAGAGACGACATCAAAATATAATTGATGGCTCCATATAATCTGTAGCAGAATGGAGTTGCAGAATGGAAGAATAGAACTATTGTTGGGGCAACAAAAGAAATTTTGTATGACCGAGATCTGCCTAAGTTCTTATGGGCATAAGCATGCAAAAAAATAGTGTATATCCAAAATAAGACTCCTCATAGAGCATTGGAAAATAGAACTCCCAAGAGTTTCTTCAAAGGAATGAAGTTGGAAGTGACTCATTTCAGGATATTCAGAAGTGTGGTGTATTGTCACATTCATTGCGAGAAGCATATTAAATTAGATTAGACTGCAGAAAAGGGGTAACTCATAGGATACAGTGAGACTTTGAATGCATACAGAATCTACATTCTAAGTAAAAAGAAGATTGTATTCAGATGGGATATAAAGTTCATGGAAGATAGAGCATTCAGAAAATTCTGAGAGATTCCTACATGAAGACAGTCTGAGGATGTTCCTCTTGTACACAAACAACAGGGGGAAGAACCGACAGGTGGACAGGCATCTGGATCAAGCATTGTAACCAACACCAGTGTTTCCTCGGGTGAGGGAAATCTAGATAGTTCATAGCAGATGGGAAAGTAGGAAGAAGAAATAATTGAGCCACCCACCACTAGTGGAGGAACTAGAAAAGAAGTATGCCAAATGATAAGGGACGTAGAGGATTTTTTTGGAGCTCCTAGAACCGAGAAAAGGAAATGTAGACAACCTGACAGATACCAAGCCTTGGTAGCAAGAGTTGAAGAACCCTCTAGATTTCAGGAGGTCGTACAAAATCAAGTTTGGGTGGATTTCATGGTAGAAGAGTATAGTTATATCATGACAATTGATTTATGGGATGTTGTACCGAGACCAGAAAATAGATCAGTTGTAGGTTTGAGATGGATCTATAAGATCAAGTATGTTGCAGATGGTAGCATAGAGAAGTACAAGGCTAGGTTCGTGGCCAAGGGATATCCACAGAAGGATGGAATTGACTATGAATATACCTTCACCCCTGTAGCTAGATACACCTCCATTAAATCTGTTGTGTCCTTAGCAGCGCGGATGGGATGGGAAATTCACCAAATGTATGACAATACAATGTTTTTGAATGGGGTGATAGAAAAGAAGATGTACATAGAACAACCTGAAGTATTTGAAACCCATGAGAAGAAATCTCATGATTGCAGACTGAAAAATCCATATATGGGCTCAAACAGGTACCTAGAGCGTGGTATGGTCATATTGATAGTTACTTGCAACAGTTGGGATTTTTCAAGAGTGATGTAAATCCCAATATCTACTAGTATTTGATGGTAGAGAATGAGCCACTAGTTCTGGTACTATATGTAGATTATATTTTCCTTACAGGATCATCTAGGCTCATAAAGGACTGCAAGAATAACTTGGAAGTAGAATTCTACATGAAGGATTTGGGGTTGATGCATTATTTTCTATGGATGTTGGAGGTATGGAAAAAGAATGGAGAGATATTCCTAGGACAAGGAAGATATGCCATAGAAATTATGAAGAGGTTCAGGATGCAGGATTGCTGGCTCATGGTAACACCCATGATAACCAACTAGAAGAAGATAGATGCATTGTGAGACAAGGAAGTGAACCCCACCTTGTACAGAAAACTCATTAGGTCACTTATGTATCTGCTCAACACCAGGGAAAACATTTGTTTTGTTGTCAAAACTCTCAGTCAGTTCATGGTAGAACCGAAAAGGGTACACTAAGCATAAGCTAGGCACATTCTCACATATGTGTAGGGAAAAATCATATAGGGTTGAAATACACCCAAGGAGATGATGTCAGATTGAGAAGATTCACAAATTTAGATTGGGCAGGAAGTTCAGTAGATCAGAAAAGTACCAGCGGGTATTTCTTTAGTATTGGATCAGGAATGACCTCTTGGTGCAGTAGGAAGCAGAAGTTCATATCACTGAGCTCAGTATAAGTAGAATATATGGTACCAAGCATAAATTTGTGTGAAGCGCCTATATGGCTTAAAAATTTTCTAGTGAATTTATTCAAAAGAAGGATGGAAGAGACCAATATCTTCTATGATAATCAGATTTGTATTAAATTATCTAAGAATTCAGTATTTCATGATCGGTCAAAGCACATTGACATCAGGTGCCATTTTATTATAAACTGGGTTCAGTGTGGGGCAGTACTTTTGCAGTACGTCCCCATAGAAAATTAGGTGGCAGACATACTCACCAAAGCTCTAGGAAGGGCCAAGTTTGTTCGCTTTAGGGAGAAAATGGGTATGGTATAGAATCTATTTTAGTAACGGAAACAAGTGATGTCTCAGCCACAGATGCAACATTTGATAGGGAGTTGCAGTACAGATGCAGTGTTAGTAGTGGCAGTGTCAGCAACAATATAGTTTCAGCAGCAATGTAGTAGTTGGTGGACAACATGTCAGACATCAGCAATGCAGAGGGAGATTCTTCAGAGTCATAGCAGTATGCAGCAAAATGTATTGCTAGAGCACATTCCTCACTAATGGGGAGTGTTGAATTATGGTAGCGTCGGATGTGCTCTAAGTCTCAAATTTTGTGGAGATGCTTAGACATGTATATTTCAGATAACCCATAAATCGTTTGGGGAAATTCCACTCGGAGATAGTTTTATTTGATAAATTAATTATTTTTAATGGGGCCCTAAGTCTAAACTTAGGAAATTAAAATAATTAATAGGTATTAATCTAAAATGTGGGTGTAACTTCTAGAAGAATATGAGGATCAAGTCAAAATTATCTTAGCCATTGATTAGCTTCTAATTTGGGTCATTGAATGCCAACTAGAAGATTATTTAATGAAGCTTGAGGGTCATTTGGAAAACACACTAGGAAGATACTAAGTTGCTCGAGTAAGATCGATTTTTCAGGAAGGATAAATCGATTCTAAGGGAGAGTTACAGGTGGAGAGGAGAGAAAGGGTATCAACATTAGTCGGGAGTGCAAGAGTTGGTGACACAGTGCAGAGAAGGGACAGTGCAGAAGCAGTATATGGACAACGCAGTGTAGTGACACAGAATTGCAGACTCCTCACATAGTGTTGATGTAGTGGTGATGCAGAGGAGGCAGCAGGGCCTCTCCAGGGATCAGGTTCTCACCAAAATTTGTGAGAATATTTTCTCTAGTGATATCACAGATATTTATCTTCATTACTACTAATTGTTCTTTGTACAAGAGATTGTTGTTGAAGAATAATAAAGAAACCCTCATCTGCTGCACCAGTTTTCCCACATTGGGTTTTTCCAGGGACAATTGTCCAAAAATAATTGTGGCATACTTGTGTTTGTCTTTCTTTATATTTTGTCTCGGCATTTTAATTGTGAAAGCTGAAATAGAATTTATTTCAATATTTACTGAAGTAATTTTTGTAAATAACTTGTTACTGGAATGATAAGTAGAAGAAATAATATCAGTCACTACAGTTGGATTTCGACTGAGAAATTTTCAAAAATAGTAGATAAACATCACCATAAATGATTGACACAGGAATCCTTAAACAAGTAGACTTCGACCTTCATCATTCACTGATTTTTTTTAAATAGAACTGCATAATGCACACTGTATTTTCCCTATCACACGCCAACTAACTCCTTTCCAAATCAAAATTACATCATATATACATCAAAATATTAGTTCCTCCCTTTAGGAACCGAATTCCCCTGCATAAAGACTTAGTTTACTGCTTGTAGCAGCGAATATAGAACCACCTTCTACAAATTAGGAAATTTTTTAAGAGGGGAATATTTAACAAAATAAATTTAATGCCTTCATACGAATGAGGCTATAATCTCCAAGACACTTAAGGATACTTTTCATAACCGTATAAATTTATTTCAAGAGGTCTAGAGTCAGATTGAAGAGTTAAATTGTTGACTGTGTAGAAGCGCAACAAATTTGTTGTATTTCTTCCTCCAGAAAAAGAACAAAAAAACGTGGAGAATACACCATTATAATACTTTAGATCATCTCTTGGAATTATGAATGTTTTAGACATGTGGAAGACAACCGCTAAAATATCAAAAACCTATTAGAAGACATTTTTTCAAACTACAAACCTCCATTATTGAAAATCATCACCTACAGAAAAATGCAGCAACTGAGAGCAATGAAACTTCACTCGCATGGATTTGACTAGGTGTTGAAATCTATGACCGAGCAATATGGTTGATGGATGATGTCGACAATCTCAAATACCTTATTTGAAACTCCATACATAATAAGGCGTTCCAAAATTATGATCTTCTACTGAATCTCAATGCCTTTGATATATCACAACAAATTTGTTGTGTTACTGTGTAACTTATCTTCTTTTCAAAAATTTCCGAGAAATTAGAGGATGTGACTTATATAAACTGGCACACTTGGACAAAAGGGAAAAATAAAAATTGTCTTGATTACCTTTCAAAAATCAAACCTTAGCTACCTCAACTAACAGGTCCAAAATTCCTATTCTTTTCTTCTACATTTTGTGCAATGCCTCTTGCAATTCTTGTTTTGTAGCCCTAAACTCCTTTTTCAAGGTGATAATTTTCCTGTAAATCTTCTGGATTTTTCTATGTAGTGGCATATTTCTCCTTATCATATCCTTAGCTTTAAGTATTTCCAGTGAAATCGATGACTTTATGTATTTCACCACTCAAAAAATTTAATGTATCCCGTCCTAAATTGACACTAAAGACCTTATCTCACACTATTCACAAAAACTAAGGACTTGATCTCTATGAGATCATAGAAACACTTTTAAAAATTGACCAAAATGATGAAAAGAATAAACCTGACTTTGATTACTATAGCATACAACTCTAACATTGTCTCAAATGGGGATGACATCCTCCCAGTGAGGTTCCAAGAACACCATAGACTAGTAGCATGATCTGTTGGGCTACTACTACTTGCAAATTGCAAACTTCCCTATAACCAAACCCACTGAAAATAAAAAGTGTGCACTGCTACAAGCTGACGTTCAAAACTAAAGAATTTCCATACTGAATTCCAAACTAAGAACCCCTAATAATGACTACTATTGCAGTTTAAAAACTGAAACCAAACTACTAAAACAATGTTGCAAAACCAAACTTAAAGAATGCTTTCCTAACAATATTATTTCACACCATACTCTCTTCTAATCTATTGAGGATAGCTGCAAAATTGTGTGAAATGCTCCTTCCTATGTGGCCAATCAAGCCAAAAATTTATTGATTTATTTATGCGTTCATTCTACTCAAACAGAAACAAAAATCTGAGAGATGACCAAAGAACAAGAAATTTGAACCCAAATTAAAAATTTCTCCATTTTGAGAAGCTAAATCCACTAACTAATTCCAAGAAAAGTGCATATTTCTCTTTCTCTTATTTTTGCAATAGAAATGAAAAAGAATCCAAAAAATCATGAATATGTCCTTTTTGATGAACACAAGGAAAAATGGAAGCTCCATCCATAAATTTTGGTTGTCCATGTTCTATGTATTCATGTTTAAGATCATTCTCAAATGAAATAGCAACAATTTGTTTGATAGAATTATTCTCATCATACACAAAAAAGGACTTTGAATATTATTGAAGATTTTTAGATGCAATAACTACCTCATATATAATAGGAATGTCAAAAATTGATCCTGTAAGTGGCTCAAGATGCATGTCGTCTTGATTTTCAAGAGTTTCTAAATTTATAACTTCAAAAGGTGTGTATTCCTGAATTAAACTTTCATCTTCAAAAAGATTTAATACAACAACCTCCTTTTGACTATTTTTCAGAAATTCTAATTCATAATTTTCACATATGGTCCTGATGTATTCCAGAAACTTTATTTTACACATTAATTCACTTCTTAATGTCCCAATACATGCAACTTTAGAGATCTGATTTTGGAAAGTTTCTTCTTGAAGCAAAGATTCAAAAAATAGATGGTATGAAGAATATTTTGATCTACTGTCTTCATCTCTATCTTGATCACATAAAGGTTGTAACAAACATGTGGTCTTAATTGTATCAGCTTTATTTTTTTTGGAAAACCAAACATTTTGCCACAAAATTATGAATATAATATTTAAGGCCATCCCGAAAAAATTCCTTCTTAACCATGTGTTAATTTCTTAAAACCTGGAATTCCCTCCTAAGGGGGAGGTGTGCAATTCCGAAAGAATAATTTTTTTGAGTTGTAAATTCTTATAGAGATATAAGTGACCTTTGTACCATAATGAATCATATTTCCAGATAAATGTATTAGACATAATGGGATCTTGCTGCAACTTTTGAATGAGTGTCCACACCTCTTTGGCATTCTTCCATTCATCCCTTGCTTCAGTGATCCAATTGGGTTGGATAATAGAAATGGCACAGAGAAATTCCTCCATATCCTCACCCTTTTTCAAGAGTGCATCTGCAACAACATTTAGCTTCTTTTTCTATGGATGATTTTAAAGTCATAACCCAACATCTTTGTGACCCATTTTTGTTGCTCTTCTAAAAATAATCTTTGTTCCAAAAATTATTTAAGACTATCGTTGTTTTTTTTGCGTTGAAGTGTATTCTCATTAGGTAAGGTCGTCATTTCTTTAGTGCATGTAGTATTTGCAACACTTCCTTATCATAAATATAATTTTGTAAATACTTTTCCTTGATTGGACGACTTTCAAAAGAAATGGGTCTTCCTTCTTGCATTAAAACAATTCCAATTCCATTTCCTCTTTAATATTTTTAAAGGCCTTAGTTTCTTTTCGCGTCCACGAAAATTCATCTTTCTTCAGTAATGTTGTTAGATGCGTTGCTATTCTCCCATAATTATTAAAAAACTTGTGATAATACCTTGTCAACCCGATAAATCCTCAAATATTCTTTAAGGTTGTGGGAATTTTCCATTCTTTAATGGATTTAATTTTGTTAGGGTCTACCTTAACACCCTCATGAGACACAATATGACCCAAATATTCCACCTCCTATACTCCAAAGAAACACTTGGATATTTTTTCTTATAATTTTTTATCCTCCAATAGTTTGAGCACCATGTCAACATGGTTAACATGATCCTTCCAAGACTTCTTGTAGATTATTATATCATAAAAAAAATACTAAAACAAATTTTCTAACGAAGGGATTGAAAATGGAATTCATCAAACCTTGAAATGTGGAAGGTGCATTGGTAAGGCCAAAAGGCATGACCAAAAATTCATAATAACCTTCATGAGTTTTGAATGTCGTTTTTGGAATGTCTTCAGTATTCATTCTAATTTGATGATATCCTGAACCATTACGGGAATTTTTAGGTCTAAAATGGGCCTCTTAAGGAAATTATAAAATAATAGTGGAAATAATAAAATAATATTTGATTACATGTAGGAATTTACAGGGTAAGTTCCTTAGATGAAAAACCAAAGGTCACTGCTCACAAACAGATCACAAATCAGTACACCAGTATTATCACATGGTTAAAACCCTGGACGAGGGAAACAATCTATGGCCTGAGCCAACGCAGCCACTTTAGATAATTTATTAATATAAAAATAAAAGTTACATATGTTTCTCTCATAAACAGTTACCAGGAAAATGACCCTCCATGCTCTTTAAATAGAGATCATGGACCAATTGGGTGTTAAGCCATGGATCAAGTGTCGTTAATACCAAGGACAGAGTGAACCATCGGATCACTGCAAATTGTGACCGTTGGATTATAAGTTACAAATGTACATAGTAAAGAAACACACTTTACCTAACTCTACACTAGACTAAGTTATTCTTAACTATTTCCTATGTGTCGGAATATCCTAACATCCCCCCTTAAGAACAACTTGGGATAGGATTGAAGGATTTACAAAGATGAAACAAAAGGAGCCTATTTCCTATGTGTCAAAATATCCTAACATCCCCCCTTAAGAACAACTTGGGATAGGATTGAAGGATTTACAAAGGTGACACAATAGGAGAAGGAAGGAGGCATTAGAGCATATCCCCCCTTAATGATAACTTTCCTGAACTCCAAGCTTGGATCGAAGTTTGGTAAACTTCACTTCTGTGAGAGCCTTTGTAAATATATTGACTACTTGACCATTGGTTGGACAATACTGCACTTCAAGAACACGATCATGAATGAGCTTTCTGATGAAGTGTATGTGGATCTCAATGTGTTTTATCTTAGCCATTGGCTAGCTTCTAATTTGCGTCGTTGAGTATCAACTAGAAGATTATTTAAGGAAGCTTGAGGGTCATTTGGAAAACACACCAAGAAGATACTCAGTTTCCTGAGTAAGATCGATTTTTCAAGAAGGATAAATAAATTCTGAGGGAGAGTTGCAGGTGGAGAGGAGAGAAAGGTATCAACATTAGTCGGGAGTGCAAGAGTTGGTTACACAGTGCAGAGAAGGGACAGTGCAGAAGCAGTATAGGGGCAACGCAGTGCAGTGACACAGAATTGCGTAGTCCTCACATAGTGTTGATGTAGTGGTGATGCAGAGGAGGCAATAGGGCCTCTCCAGGGATCAGGTTCTCATCAGAATTTGTGAGAAAATTTTCTCTAGTGATATCACAGATATTTGTCTTCATTACTACTGATTGTTCTTTGTACAAGATATTTTTGTTGAAGAATAATAAAGAAACCCTCATCTGCTGCACCAGTTTTCCCACATTGGGTTTCCCAAGGAAAATTGTCCAAAAATAATTGTGGCATTCTTGTGTTTGTATTTCTTTATATTTTGTCTCGGTATTTTAATTGTGAAGGCTACAATAGAATTTATTTCAATATTTACTGAAGTAATTTTTGTAAATAACTTGTTACTGGAATGATAAGTAGAATAAATAATATCAATCACTGCAGTTAGATTCCAACTTAGAAATTTTCAAAAACAGTAGATAAACATCACCATAAATGATTGACACAGGAATCCTTGAGCAAGTAGACTTTGGCCTTCATCATTCACTGAAATGTTTTAAATAGAGTTGCACAATGCACACTATCTTTTCCCTATCACATGCCAAATAACTCCTTTCTAAATCAAAATTACATCATATATACATTAAAATATTAGTTCCTCCCTTTAGGAACCAAATTCCCCTGCATGAAGACTTAGTTTACTGCTTGTAGCAGCGAATATAGAACCACCTTCTACAAATTAGGATATTTTTTATGAGGGGAATCTTTAACAAAATACATTTAATGCCTTCATACGAAGGAGGCTAAAATCTCCAAGACACTTAAGGATACTTGTCAAACCGTATAAATTGATTTCAAGAGGTCTAGAGTTGGATTTAAGAGTTAAATTGTTGACTATGTATAAGCGCAACAAATTTATTGTATTTCTTCCTCCAGAAAAAACACATCAAAAATGTAGAGAATACACCATTATAATACTTCAAATCATCTCTTCGATTTATGAATGTGTTAGACAGGTGGAAGAAAACTGCTAAAATATCAGAAACCTATTAGAAGGCCTTTGTTCAAACTACAAACCTCCATTATTGAAAATCATCACCTATAGAAAAATGCAGCAACTGAGAGCAATGAAACTTCACTCACATGGGTTTGACTAGGTGTTGAAATCTATGACCGAGCAATATGGTTGATGGATGATGTTGAAAATCTCAAATACCTTATTTTAACCTCCATACATAATAAGGAGTTCCAAAACTATGATCTTCTAGTAAATATCTATGCCTTTGATAATAGTGCAACAAATTTTTTGTGTTACTGTGTAACTTATCTTCTTTTCAAAAAGTTCCAAGAAATTAGAGGATGTGACTGATATAAACTGGCACAGTTGGAAAAAATGGAAAAAAGAAAAATTGTCTTGATTACCTTTCAAAAATCAAACCTTAGGTACCTCAACTAACAGGTCCAACATTCCTGTTCTTTTCTTCTACATTTTGTGCAATGCCTCCTGCAATTCTTGTTTTGTAGCCCTCAACTCCTTTTTCAAGGTGATAAGTTTCCTATAAATATTTTGGAGTTTCCTATGTAGTGGCATAGTTCTCCTTACCATATCCTTAACTTTAAGTAGTGTTGGCCCACAATTATTCAAGTGATCTTGTATCATGTATTTATCCCTTTCATCTTGTTCTCTAAGCCTGATGATTTCATATTGACCTTTCGTCAACTACCTCATTATCCTATTCAAAGTTTGTTGTCCCTCATCCAACTCATTGTTTTTCTTCTCTTGAATTGACTTTTCAAATTTAAAAATTTCCAAGCACAATGCAAGGGAGAAGCATAGCAGCAACCTTACACCTTTGGTACTTGCAAGTGGTGACAAGTATATGATGTACAATCTGATTTGAATGTGTAACTGAATGAGAAGACCCAATAACTTGTCCCAATGATGAAAAACCAAACCCACTATTACCTTTATCCATGACTTGGATGACACATTAACCCTAGACTTACTAAACCTACACATTTTAAGAAATCGA
Organism: Pinus albicaulis; assembly: GCA_034641835.2. Lineage (NCBI taxonomy): Eukaryota > Viridiplantae > Streptophyta > Pinopsida > Pinales > Pinaceae > Pinus > Pinus albicaulis. The sequence continues at coordinate 593,063,109 of CM076583.1, read as the reverse complement.
CGACTTGATTTATTTCACCACTCAAAAACTATAATGTATCTCGTCCTAAATTGACACTAAACACCTTATCTCACACTATTCACAAAAAGTAAGGTCTTGATCTCTATGAGATCATAGCAACACTTTTAAAAATTGACCAAAATGATGAAAAGACTAAACCTGACTTTGATTACTATAACATACGACTCTAACATTGTCTGAAATGGGGATGACATCCTCCCTGTGAGGTTCCAAGAACACCATAGACTAGTAGCATGATCTACTGGGCTACTACTACTTGCAAACTGCAAACTTCCCTATAACCAAACCCACTGAAAATAAAAGTGTGCACTACTGCAAGCTGACGTTCAAAACTGAAGAATTGCCATTCTGAATTCCAAACTAAGAACTCCTAATAATGTCTACTATTTTAGTTCAAAAACTGAAACCAAACTACTAAAACAATGTTGCAAAACCAAACTTAAAGGATTCTTTCCTAACAAGATTATTGCACACCATACTTTCTTCTAAGCTACTAAGGATAGCTGCAAAATTATGTGAAATTCTCCTTCCTATGTGGCCAATCAAGCCAATAATTGCTTGATTTATTTATGCTTTCATTCTGCTTAGACAGAAAGAAAAATCTGAGAGATGACCAAAGAACAAGAAATTTGAACCCAAATTTAAAATTTCTCCATTTTGAGAAGCTAAATCCACTAAATAATTCCAATAATAGTGCATATTTCTCTTTCTCTTATTTTTTCAACAGAAATGAAAAATAATCCATAAAATCATGAATATGTCCTTCTTGTTGATGAACACAAGGAAAAATGGAAGCTCCATCCATAAATTTTCGTTGTCCATGTTCTATGTATTCATGTTTAAGATCATTCTCAAATGAAATAGCAACAATTTGTTTGATAGAATTATTCTCATCCTACACAAAAAAGGACTTTGAATATTCTTGAAGATTTTTAGATGCAAGAACTACCTCATGTATAACAGGAATGTCAAAAATTGATCCTTTAAGTGGCTCAATATGCATGTCGTCTTGATTTTCAAGAGTTTATGAATTTATAACTTCAAAAGGTGTGTATTCCTGAATAAAACTTTCATCTTCAAAAAGATTTAATACAAAAACCTCCTTTTGACTATTTTTCAGCAATTCTAATTCATAATTTTCACATATGGTCCCGATGTCTTCCAGAAACTTTATGTTACACATTAATTCACTTCTTAATGTCCCAATACATGTAGCTTTAGAGATATGATTTTGGCAAGTTTCTTATTGAAGCAAAGATTCATAAAATAGATGGTATGAAGAACAGTTTGATTGACTGTCTTTATCTCTATCTTGATCACATAAAGGTTGTAACAAATATGTGGTCTTAATTGTATCAACTTTATTTTGATGGAAAACCAAACATTTTTCCACAAAATTATGAATATAATATTTAAGACCATCCCAAAAATATTCCTTCTTAACCATGTGTTAAGTTTTTAAAACCCGGAATTCCCTCCTAAGGGGGAGGTGTGCAATTCCAAAAGAATAATATTTTTGAGTTGTAAATTCTTATAGATATGTAAGTGATCTTTGTACCATAATGAATCATATTTCCAAATAAATGTATCAGACATAATGGGATCTTGCCGCAACTTTTGAATGAGTGTCCACACCTCTTCGACATTCTGCCATTCATCCCTTGCTTCAATTATCCAATTGGGTTGGATAATAGAAATGGCACAGAGCAATGCTTCCATATCCTCATCCTTTTTCAAGAGTGCATCTACAACAACATTTTGCTTCTTTTTTTGTAGATGATTTTAAAGTCATAACCCAACATCTTTGTGACCCAGTTTTGTTGCTCTTCTAAAAATAATATTTGTTCCAAATAGTATTTAATACTATCATTGTTTGTTTTTACCTTGAAGTGTATTCTCATTAGGTAAGGTCGTCATTTCTTAGTGCATGTAGTATTTACAACACTTCTTTATCATAAATATAATTTTTTAAATACTTTTCCTTGATTGGATGAATTTTAAAAGAAATGGGTCTTCCTTCTTGCATTAAAAAAACACCAATTCCATTTTGTCTTTAAGATTTTTAAAGGCCTTAGTTGCTTTTCGCGTCCACAAAAATTCATCTTTCTTCAGTAATGTTGTTAGATGCGTTGTTATTCTCCCATAATTATTAACAAACTTGTGATAATACCCTATCAACCTGATAAATCCTCGAATATTCTTTAAGGTTGTGGGGATTTTCCATTCTTTAATGGATTTAATTTTGTTAGGGTATACCTTAACACCCTCATGAGACACAATATGACCCAAATATTCCACCTCCTATACTCCAAAGAAACACTTGGATATTTTTTCTTATAATTTTTTATCCTCCAATAGTTTGAGCACCATGTTAACATGGTTAACATGATCCTTCCAAGACTTCTTGTAGATTATTATATCATAAAAAAAATACTAAAACAAATTTTCTAACGAAGGGATTGAAAATGGAATTCATCAAACCTTGAAATGTGGAAGGTGCATTGGTAAGGCCAAAAGGCATGACCAAAAATTCATAATAACCTTCATGAGTTCTGAATGTTGTTTTTGGAATGTCTTCAGTATTCATTCTAATTTGATGATATCCTGAACCATTACGGGAATTTTGAGGTCTAAAAGGGGCCTCTTAAGGAAATTATAAAATAATAGTGGAAATAATAAAATAATATTTGATTACATGTAGGAATTTACAGGGTAAGTTCCTTAGATGAAAAACCAAAGGTCACCACTTACAAACAGATCACAAATCATCACACCGGTATTATCACGTGGTTAAAACCCTTGAAGAGGGAAACAGTCCACGGCCTGAGTCAACGCTTCCACTTCAAGTAATTTATTAATATAAAAATAAAAGTTATATATGTTTCTCTCATAAACGGTTACCAGACAAATGACCCTCCATGCTCTTTAAATAGAGATCATGGACCATTCGGGTGTTAAGCCACGGATCAAGTGTCGTTAATGCCGAGAGTGAACCATTGGATCACTGCAATTCATGACCGTTGAATTATAGTTACAAATGTACATAGTAAAGAAACATACTTTACCTAACTCTACACTAGACTAAGTTATTCTTAACTATTTCCTATGTGTCGGAATATCCTAACATCCCCCCTTAAGAACAACTTGGGATAGGATTGAAGGATATACAAAGGTGACATAAAAGGAGCCTATTTCCTATGTGTCGAAATATCCTAACATCCCCCCTTAAGAACAACTTGGGATAGGATTGAAGGATTTACAATGGTGACACAATAGGAGAAGGAAGGAGGCATTAGAGCCTATCCCCCCTTAATGATAACTTTCCTGAACTCCAAGCATGGATCAAAGTTTGGTAAACTTCACTTCTGTGAGAGCCTCTGTAAAGATACCGACTACTTGATCATTGGTTGGACAATACTGCACTTCAAGAACATGATCATGAATGAGATTTCTGATGAAGTGTATGTGGATCTCAATGTGTTTCATACACTGAAGCTGAACTGGATCTTTACATAGTTGAATGGCACTCTGAATTATCACACCAAAGTGTAGTTGGATGCTGCTGATGAAAACCAAATTTAGACAGGATATGACGAATCCATATGGCTTCCTTGTTGGCTTCAACTGCACCACGATACTCTTCTTCTGCTGAAGAAAGAGAGATGTCACTTGTTTCTTACAAGACCATGTAATAGGTCTTGAACCAAGAGTGAATACATATCCTGCAGTATAATTTTGATCATCAGGGTCACCAACCCAATCAGAATCAGTGAAATCAATCAACAATGGAGATGTTCCTACTCTGTAATGAATCCTGAACTAAACTTTACCTCGAATATATCGAAGTATTCTTTTAGCTACTTTCCAGTGACTTTCATGAGGTTGGTGCATAAACCAAGCAACAAGACCAACGACAAAGGAAAGGTCAAGACGGATATGGGTTAGATACAGAAGTTTACCAACAAGTTGACAGTATAAGGTAGCATCAACTTCAGGGGTAGTACAAGTGACTGAAATCTTGACTCCAGACTGAAAGGGAGAAGGGGTTGGCTTACATTCTTCCATGCGAAAGTGGTGTAGAATATCACAGGCATACTTGGACTGAGAGAGGGTAATACCTTCTTCGGATTGCAAGACTTGAAGACCAAGGAAATAATGCAAGTGTCCTAAGTATGTCATTTCAAACTTCTTTTTGAGGCTAGACTTCACATGGTTTATATGGTTGGGATCACTACCAGTAAGGATAATATCATCAAAATAAAGAACAAGGATGGTGAAGGACTTACCCACTTTCTTGGTGTAGACAATGTTGTTAGAATGACACCTAGAAAGCCATTATCTAATAGAAATCTATCCATTTTGGCATACCAAGCCTGAGGATATTTTTTGAGACAATAGAGAGACTTCCTAAGGCGAAAATCAAGGCTGGATTCATTTTGGATAAAGACAGGGGGTTGTTCCATGTATATTTCTTCATGCAAATCTCCATGTAAGAAGGCACATTTAACATCCATCTGATGGACTTCCCATTTAAAGGATGCAACAAGGGAAAGAACAAGGCAAATAAAATTCAATTTGGAAACAGGGGAGAAGGTTTTAGTATATTCAATTCCTTCAACTTGTGAAAATCCTTTAGCGACAAGACAAGCTTTATGTCTATCCAATTTTCCATCTAGTCCAAACTTGGTTTTGTAAACCCATCTGCATCTGACAAGTTTTCTTCCTTTTGGAAGAGGAACAAGATCCCAAGTACCGTTTGCCAATAAGGAACGATATTCTTCATTCATAGCTTCATCCCAATATGGATGACCGGAGTCTTCTTCGTAATATTTTCTGGAATTTGAGCCAATAAGGAAGAGGCTCTTTCGAACTAAGAACGTGTACGTCATCGATCTGCAGGGTCACCTACAAGAGAGCCTACTGGATCCCGAGTAGAGCAGACCCATCTCGGAACTTGTGGAGTAAAAGGAATAAATTCAAGAGGTGGAGGAGGATTGTCATCCTCGCTATCATCATCTGAACTACAAGGAATGCTATTAAAAATAGAAGAGAGAGAGAGAGGTGGCACATATGGCGAATCAGGCTCGCAGGCCAAAGGTGGCACACCCGCCGAACTAGGCTTGCAGGCCGATATATTTTCATCAAATTTTATATCTCTTCTAATGATTATATTTTTGGATTTTGGTTGAAGAAATCTATATCCTTTGACATCTTTAGAATATCCAAAAAAAATGCATTTTTCACTCTTAGGTTCTAAGGCTTTATGTTTCGCATTTGGAATATGGGCCCAAGCATCATTGCCAAAAACACGAAAGTGACTTACATCTGGTTTGATTGAGCTCCAAGCTTCTTCTGGAATTATATTCTTTAAAACCTTATTAGGAGTGTGATTTACTATGTAATTTTCATAGTTAATTGCTTATGCCCAAAAATTGAGACTAAGTCCTTTAGATTGAAGCATACAATTAGCCATTTCTTTTAAGGTGTGATTCTTCCTTTCAGCTACACCATTTTGTTGTGGAGTATATGGAATAGTATGTTGCAATTGAATGCCATGCTCAGTGCAGAATTTGATTATTTTTTTGTTAACATATTCTCCTCCATTTTCTGATCTTAACTTGAGAATTTGATGTCCAGTTTGTTTCTCAACAAAGGCCTTAAAGGCCAACAATATGTTAAAAATTTCACACTTGAGTTTTAAGAAGTATACCCAAGTATGTCTAGAAAAATCATCAAATAAAGTTAAGAAGTACTTGCAACTAGAGAAAGAAGCAACAGGAAGTGGACCACATAAATCATTGTGCACAAGTTGCAAAGGGGCTGAAACGTGCCAAGAGGCACGTTTGTCAAAACTATCCCAATGATGTGTTTTGAGTACAAATGCAGAGAAAACACCATCTCGGCAAGATACCATAGGAAGACCTGTCACCATATTTTATTTACATAGATTTTGAAGAGAGTTATAGTTTAAGTGACCAAATCTCTCATGCCAAAGTTTGCTCACTTCATCATTATGAGCAAAAAAAACGGAGGGAAGACATGATGACCCAAAGTTGTCAAACTTATACAACCTTGTGGAATCATCAGCAATTCTAGTAGCTAAAATATGTCTAGGATCTTTGAGGTCCTTGATTACAACATTATGAGGTGAGAATTCTACTATTTTCCCTTCACCTGAATGATTTATCTAATAAACAGATAGAAGGTTGCATGACAAGGTAGGAACACATAGTACATCATTAAATGGACCATTATCTATATGAATGGTGCCAGATCCTACAACACTAAGAGATCTATCATCACCAACATAAATATGTTTGGTGTTACAATCATTTGAAGAAGAGAACATGGCTTTATTTTCGTCCATGTGGTAAGAAGCTCCAAAATCAATGAGCCACTCATGAGAATGAGAAGAAGAAGATACATTTAATGCACAACCAGATCTTGGTGCTTGACAACCATAAGAAAAAAGTGCCATTCCTAAAGATGAAGGTGAAGAGTGCTCCAAATTGATGTTTTGCTTCTTCATTGTTGCTTCTAAGGCTTCCATCTTCTTAAAACATTTGGACTCTATATGGCCATCCCGATTACAAAAGTTGCAATGTCTATCTGTCTTCTTCCCTTTGTATGTATTTGCCTTATCATTTTGGTGAGTTTCTTTTTTAGTTTGCGGCTGAAATTGCTTAGTACCCTTGTTTTATTTAGGACCATACTTTTTAGGATACTACTTCTTGGGATTATTTTGACATGATTGATGTTGGGCTGCTAACGCTTTCTTAGAAGCGTTTCCAGAAGTGATAAGACCAAGGTGTAAGATTTTTTCTTGTTCTCTTATCAAATAATCACAAAAGGCATCAAAAGAGGGGTTCTTGTAGGTGGTTCTTGAAGAAATGATCTCTTCTCTAGTGGAATGGAAGGTGGAAACAAATACAGAGTATGCAGGGCCAACGTTAGCAAGAATTCAATAGATGAGGCTACCATCTTCCTTTTTGACCTTACAACGTTATAAAAGAAGTCTAAGGGTCTTGAATTTGGACAAAAAATCTTCAATAGAGGAGAAATTATTGGGGTCCAAAGTAAGCATTCATTTTCAAGATGGTGGGCCCTGATTTTATTTCGAATGCCAAAGATAGTATTTAGCTTTTCCAGGGCTTCATTAGGGGTGTCAATGTCAAGGATATGAAATCGAAGATCTTGAGAAATGGACATTCCTATCAACCCTCGTGCTTGATATTGTTTATGTTCCCATTTAGCGATTTTATCATCATCAGAATGTTTATTTTCTTGTCCTGTGGCTATTCTATAAAGCCCTTTACTTCTAAGTATATCTACCATGTGAGGTAGCCATTAGAAATAATTGGTGCTGTTAAGAATAATCAGGCATGCACTTTCTATATTTTTTAAAACTGAAGCTGAAAAAAGCTGAAACTAACTTCTCCAATGGAAATATCTCAAAAAATTAGGCTAATTAAAAAAAAATGGCTTGAAAAAAGACTTCCGAATGAAGAATTTATGCCTTTTTGAAGAAAGTGAGTTGTAGATGTCGAATAGTTACGGGAACGGTTTGAAATTTGATTATGAAGTTCAACTTTAAAAAAAAATCTTGCCCCTTTAACAAATTTTTTTTTACAAAAGAAGCTTGAGAAAGAGACTTGAACCCAAGATCTCTATTCTCATAACTTCTCACCAAGTGAGATAGTAAAAGGATTTTGTAATTGTTTGAAAGGAGGAAGGGTTTTTTTTTTTAGTCTTCAGTGTGCGTGTTTTTTAGTCTATTTTTTCACTCTTTCTAATTTCCCGAGATCACACAAAGACGCGGGGAAAGAGCATACGTAGCAAAAAAAATCCCTTCCTCTTGTTTCTAATTTGCTAAGATTGCACACAGCGCAGAGAAAAGAGCATACACAAAGAAGAGGGTATATATCCGACAAATAAATAAAACCTAAACACCGAAATAAACAAAGGGAACCAAAATAAGCAGAACTATTAACGAATATAGCTACAAAACAGATACTTTATACTCCCAGATCTAAACTGACATAACTTGGGCAACCATAAACCTTTTCGCATGAAACGAAAGGTGTTCCTCACTGTAACAGATTCTTTGAGCACAACAGAGCAGTTCTCCAGGCCCGAAAATGTTCAGAAACAATAGATCTAGAAAACGGTAGTCGCATTCAGTCAAACCGGCTTCGGATTTGGATCAACAAAGGATGCAGCCCTCAAAATAGCTTTGATACCATGTAGGAATTTACAGGGTAAGTTCCTTAGATCAAAAACCAAAGGTCACCACTCACAAACGGATCACAAATCAGTACACTAGTATTATCACGTGGTTAAAACCCTCGAAGAGGGAAACAGTCCACGGCCTGAGCCAACGCGGCCACTTTAGGAAATTTATTAATATAAAAATAAAAGTTACATATGTTTCTCTCATAAACGATTACTGGAGAAATGACCCTCCATGCTCTTTAAATAGAGATCATGGACCAATTGGGTGTTAAGCCACAGATTAAGTGTCATTAATACCGAGGAGAGAGTAAATTGTCGGATCACTGCAAATCGTGACCGTCGGATTATAAGTTACAAATGTACATAGTAAAGAAACACACTTTACCTAACTCTACACTAGAATAAGTTATTCTTAACTATTTCCTATGTGTTGGAATATCCTAACATTACATCATCAAATTTTAGAGGGGAAAAAGAAAAAACTACTTTTTCAACTCGTATTTTGAACTTATCTCCCTAAATTTTTACTCAAATTTCAAGCGAGAATACTTGTTGGATGCAAAATTTAATTCCCCATCCAAGGAGTAACCATGTTACATACTTTTGATGGACTCTGCTACATGAAAAATGAGAAATACATGAAAAATGTGATTATAATCACATTTTTTCATGTATTTCTCATTTTTCATGTAGCAGGGTTCATCAAAAGTATGCAACATGGGTACTCCTTCGTTGAGGAATTAAATTGTGCATCCAACGAGTACTCCCGCTCGAAATTTGAGTAAACCCTTAGGGAGATAAGTTCAAAACACGAGTTGAAAAAGTAGTTTTATTATTTTATTATTTTTTAATCTTTTTACTTTTTTACTCCAAAAATGGTGAATCATCCCCCATGGTTGACATCATCATCTTGAATCCTATTGGTTTTCATAAAGTTTATTTTGGTTGTACATTTTTCTTAGGAGGCCCATTTTAGACCTCAAAATTCCCCTAATGGAATATCCATCTTGGTGAAGTAAATTGCTCCATGTAATTCATCCAATAATTCATCAATGAAAGGAATAGGAAATGTATATTTAATAGTGAGCTTGTTGAGCTCCCTATAATCTAAACACATACGCCATGATCCATCCTTCTTGTGCACCAATACTACTGGAGTAGAGAAATAACTTTGATTATGTTGAATTATACCGACATCTAGAATTTATGCAATCATACGTTCAATTTCACCTATTTGGGCATAGGGATATCTGTAAGGCTTGATTTTTGGAGGAACACTTCTCGGAATCAGATGAACAACATGACCATGATTATGAATAGGTGGGAGGCCTTTGGGAGTCTCAAATACTTTGGAATTATTGTCCAAGATTCTTTGGAGATCTGGAGAAACACGTGATTTTGGTGTTTGAACATCTAGTAAGCATAATTTTGCAATTATGTGACGTTTTATTTCTTCAAAAGTCATTTCATGCCATTAGAGCTTATTATATTCCCTGGTTTCCTTGTGATACCCCTTAACTCAATTTCCTTTCCTTCCCAAAAAATATTCAAGTAAATTTGTTGAAAATTAAAAGTTATTGTTCCCAAAGATTATAACCATTGTCCTCCTAGTACAACATCAACACCACACATTATAATGTAAATCATTGGACTATTCAATACACTTCCCCCATTGTTAGCTTGATATTATGGCATTCTAGA